>BRDA01002918.1:304-29035 GCA_036984385.1 Crenuchus spilurus | reverse complement strand
GACTGTGAACATGACAGCGAATGAGATACAATTGACACAGATAATGAGGCACATGACATAGGCTTGAGTTACACATGAACAGAACATAAACAGACAAGTGGCAGGGCACAATAAACTGAAACCATAAATGAAGCTAACCTAGAAACCCAGCATACAATAACAGTCTACAAGACCCCTGTCAAGAGGCTCGACAAGTCTTAATTATTTTGAATAATAATAAAAGTGAAAGCACCATGAAAGATCTACAACAAGGCCTTTTGAATAATAGCATGTCACACAGCATAGTGTTTCTAAATGTTCAATATTTTTAACAATGAAAATAACAATAATGCACCACTTCTATTAGTAGATCATACTGGATTCAAATCACACCACAGTTATTACTGTCAGACTATACAAACTATACACAATGCGGATTATGGAATTAAAAACACTCTATATTTACTCCTGACCAACTATAGAAGCTACACACGCTGTTTTATACCGGTTTAAAAGCACTCAATTATTACAGTCAGAATGTAAAAACTACACACCCTGCAGATTTATACTGGTTTCTCATTGGTTATCACTTTATATTATAGAACCTTTTCCATGTAAAACAAATCCAGCTCTAATAAGACTACAGTGGAGCCTCAGTTATCGTTTTTTTTTTTTGTCATTTTCAGTTTTGCCCCTTTGCTGACTCGTTGCTAATTTCGCAAAAACAAAGCATCCACCCATGCATTCGTCACTCATTCACGCATTTGTCGTTCATTCTGACTTTGTTTCTTGTTGAGTGAGAATCACCCTGAACATTTATCCAAAACATATTGAGTGCGCCAGAAACAGACCTCTCTGGACACATTTCTACATGCCAAGAAGATTCTCAGTAAAGGTAAGAGTGATGTTAAGTGTTCATTTATCCATTTCATTAGTATTTATTAGTATTTATTTATTTCTCATTGTGTTCTGTATGTAAAACTATAGTTATTCTATATAAAATGTAGCTTTGTTAATATTTTGGAGTGTCTGGAACAGATTAATTGGATTTACATTATTTCTTATGAACTATTGCTTCAGTTATCGTTCATTTTGGTTATCATCAAACACTTTAGAACAGATTAATGACAAAAACGGAGGTTCCACTGTTTGTATATATATTTGATATGGTTTGTTGGTGTATACCGGTGATGTAGGCTCACTGCAGGCTTCCCCTAAAAAGTGAATACAACAGTCATTTTCTAAGCAACATTACAATATCTTACAATGTCTTTCACTTTTTTGAGCATTGTTGATACCTTCTGTTGGCTCTGGTTCAAGCAGCTGGAGGTAGTAGAACTGCTGCCGGGTCATCCGGTCTTTCACATGAAACTGATTCAGTGCCAGATTGGCCTATAGAGAGCAAACAACATCTGGTTGCATGTAAATGTACAAAATAATTCTAATATGCTCATCCTGTACAGCTTCCAGATAATTAACAGGAAGCTGTAAATAATGAGGAAATGTCCGATGTGCCCACAGCTTTAATTAAAGTCACCCAGAGGAACTTGTATTTGTGATCAAACCTCAAGTAATATTCGAGATTTAAATAATTAATATTAAAATATGCCCATTGGTGTCTTGTTTGTAATGTAAATAAGATGATACAAACTGGTATTGTGGCAAATGGTGGTGGATGATTGACACTAACCACAGGTGGCATCTTGCTGATCATAGCTGTGATGCAGAGCTGTCCATCAGAGTCCTGCACACCAGCATCCGCCCCCAACTCCAACAGCACACGTGCAGCTTCACTACGATCTCCAAAATAGATTATACATATTAGAAATACAGTATTTCTTAATGTAGTGGAAATATATTATACATATTTACTTGTACTTGAATGCTCAAGTGGATGCTGTCCATGTTAATGGGTCAGGGCTCCCAGAGGACCACCACAGAGTGGTGCCACTGACATGGGGGTGGAATGGATCAGACAAATCAAAGCTACGGGAGATTTTAAACACTGTGTCCACTCAATGTCCCCTCTATTAGACATATCTGTATTGTTTGTCCACCTTGTAGAAGTAAAGTCAGACAGTAACTCATCTGTTACTGCACATTTGTTGGTCAGTCAGGTATCAGTGGTACCAGGAAGATAAATAGAGGACTCAGTTGGCTGGTTGGTTCAGCAGTGACACTAAGGTGTTACTCCAGCAACTCTACTGTGTTTAACACCACACCACCACATCAGTGTCACTGCAGTACTGAGAATGATCCATTAACCAAATAATAACCACTCTGTGATGGTCCTGACCACTGAAGAACAGGGTGAAAGGATGCTGACATTGTCATCTCTGTAGAAGAGAATTACCTAAATTTGCAGCCAGTTGTAATGGAGTTCTCTGTTTGTAATCATGTGCACTAATATCTGCCCCATTCTGCAGCAGCATCCGAATGGCTCCAATGGCATCATTCTTAGCAGCAAAGTGTAATGGTGTCTGCTGAGCTTTGAGAGTGCGTGCCTCAACATCCGCTGGAACAGCACAGAGATATGAATTAACTCTTGAGTCATCATCTGTATGTAACACGTACATCATCACTAACAGATCAACTGATTCAACACACCTCGTCTTTCTAAAAGGAATTCAATCATATCTTCATAGTCCAAGGCTGCAGCCACATGTAAGGCTGTAACCCCAAATACATCAGGTCGCAGGATATCAGCCCCCCTCTCCAGAAAAAAACGCATCACATCTACATTCCAGGCCCGAGAGATCTACCAGAGCACATACATTTACTATTAAACACATCCAGTCATTTGCATAAAGCAGTAAACTCAAGAAGTGGTACATCCCAGACATTATACATACTTATCCAAAGTGAAGTCATGATCAGAGTCCAAGTTTGGCTGGAGCTGTGAGGCTAACATTGCTAATTACTAATAAAATAACTCAATAATTACCTAAATAACACAGTAGATTCTGTAAATCCTGTATATAAAAAAAAAACTACTTCCATCCACAACATTCTCTCAACTTTCGCAAACCTCACCCAGATCTTACTGAATGTTTCATGTAGTTGAATACTAAATCTGCCATTCTAGACAATCTCAAAGCAGAGTTTGCTGATCTAGAATCAGTTTTAATGTGCTTAATTTCTGGTAAATGTATATACTATGTGTATATCTGTAATAAATGTATAGAGTATATGTATACAAACCCCATTTCCAGAAAAGTTGGGCAACATTCTACAAACGTAATAAAAACTGACATCTGTTCTTTGTTAATTCACTAGATTTTTTATTTAAAGGCCAAAATTTTAATTCTCTTTCTTAAATATAAACCAAATTAGAAATTGATGCCTGTAACACACTCAGAAAAGCTGAGACCAAGGCAAAGTCTGAAAAGACTGAAAAGTACAAGAACCACTGTTTTGAGAGGTTCCACACTAGTACTTCAACTAGTAACAGGTGAGGTCATCAAGATTGCATACAAAATGAGCATCAACCAAAATCTTAAGCTTTGTAAGCTACGATGGTTTGAGGTTTACTATTGGGCTAGTCTTGGTGAGAGAATTGTCAGTCAGTTCAAAGACAATAGTCGCATTTCCATTGACCATGAAATATCGCAAATTAGAATTGCGAATAAATATTTGCTTAATTGAAACACGACAATTTAAAAAAAACTAACGTTTTTTGATGAAAGTCTTTTGCGCTAAGATGAGGTGGTTTTTCAGTCGTATCGAAATTGGTTTATATCACAAAAGTGTAATAGAAACACTCGAACTGACTTTTTTCGCATTAAGGGAGTCACGTGATCAACAACCGGATGTTTCTATTGGCGAAAAAGACGACAAAGAAGAAGACAACAACAGAAAGTAAGAGGATGAAGTAAGCGGCATATCTGGAATAACGAGGAGAATCCTTGGACAATGTGCAGCTGGCTCCACTAGAGATCTCACAGCATCACAAAGTGCATTAAAAGTTGAGTGTCATTCTAAAATGTTGAATCCACAGCTCTTCTGTAAAATCATCGACTACAGTTTCCCAAAAACGCTGCATACGTAGCCGATAAAAGTATTTCACATTTAATGGAAACACCACAATTGTGAAACTTGTTTTGTCGAATTGTTTTTTCGACAAAACAGAATATCGATAAAGTTTTGAACAAAACTGCAATGGAAACACGACTACTGTTTCTATAAGATAAAATCATATCACCTTATAAAATCATTGTCACTTAACCGAGTCAGCTGAGATCTCTGGGCCCAAAGTCAAGATGGACTGAAAGGCAGTGTACATAGTCCACATTTCAGCTTGTTTTGGGGAAAAATGGATGCCGGATTATACAGTATGTGCCAAAGATTAAAAAGACCATCCTGACTGTTACCAATGAAAAGTGCAGAACCAGCATCTGTGATGGCATGGCAGTACATCAGTGACTATGCCATGGATGACCTGCATATATCCTGATACAGGACCCAGACCTGAGCTGCTGTACTTCACTGGAACTACCGGTCTTCACCACAATCTTGCCATCTCTTTGAGATCTCCATCTTTGAGAAGTCATTGTTCATTACATCTGCAGAAGCATGGAGCCTTGGTGTAGTTGTGGATGACCAATTATGATTTTCAATTCATGTTGAAAACTTGATTCATTCATGCAGATTTTTCCTGATGCAGATTTGACATTCTGGCTGTTCTTCCTATCTATCTTTCCTATCCCTCAGGCCCTTGCACCTGATCCAGAACTCAGCAGCATGACTTTTCTTCAATGTTTTAAAGTTCAGTCATGTAACTTCTCTACTGCATTTTCTTTACTGCCTTCCTGTAGCTGCCAACATCAGATTAAGAACCCTGACCTTGGCAGACAAAACCAAGAAAGGACCATCTCTTTCAAACTTGATGGCGATGTTCAAGAGCCCTCTGATCTTCAAGTACAACCTGGCTTGTCCCACCGTCCTTTGAGACACATGGGAAACAAACATTCAGGCTGATTTTTGTCCTGGCAATTAAATGGTGAACTTAACTTCCCCTGAGGGTTTGAACCACCGAGCCACTTGCTGTCATCAAAAGACTGCTGAAGACCCTTCTCTTTCAAGTGCACATAAATCATCACTTGTAAGTATTACAGACTTTTACTGTCTGTGCTAATGTGATATTCAGGCAATGTGTGTTGAGTATTGTGTATCCAGGCATCCATACTGACTTTTGTAATTGGCAGCATCTATGCTTGAGGTATCTTCTGGATACCTCAAGTCTATAGAAACTAGCTAAGGATCTTTCCTGAGTAAACAGCAAAGCACTTTTTGCAAGTCATTCTGGATACAAGCATCTGCTAAATGTCTTAAATGTACAGTAATTGTTCAGTAAATGGGGTTTGTAAGTAGACTTAAGGGCAAAATAAAGTAAAAATGTAGAACCCCTAAATATTCTTTTAGCTGTATCTTCTCAAACTCAGGCTGAGAAGCTCACCTCATGCAGTGCACTCTGGCCATATTTGTCTGTGGAGTTGGGGTCAGCTCCTTCTGTGAGGATACTGTTAAGGTACTGCAGATCAACCTGTAATGCAGGACAGTTCCATATGTCTGAGTAATGTCCAAATGAATGACATCATGCTTTCTCTAAAGGTCATGACTTTTTTAGCATGTTCACTGTATTTGCTCCATAGGCCTGAGTACTATGGTGATAAATGACTGAGCTGACAGTGCTTCAGGTCACTCTTTTGAGAATGAGAAATGACAGACCTACCAATTAAACCTCAACCTCAGTCAAAACATTATGAATAACATTGATTATCTTGTAACTACGGTGCACAGGGAAGTCTGGGATATATGGTAAGAGATGGTGAGAAAACAGTTGGGTCACATAGTTAGGGATAGGGTTGGATGCTTTAGAAATGGCAGGCATGAAGACGCATTGACAAGAATCAAATCATTATGGTCAACTGAGTTGGAAGAGCTCTGAAATGACAAGGCTTGTGGGGTGGTCTTCAAATACCACAGATCTCAATCTGACCATCTGTAGAATCTTCTGGAACATCCAGTCCTATCTGTGGCAGCTCCATCTCAACACTTACAAGACTGGATCTGCTGCTAACGTTTGGGTATTAGATAGCACAGAACACCTTCAGAGGTCTTTTAGAGTCCATGCCTTGACAGGTCAGAGCAGTTGTAGTGGTATGAGGAGAGCAAGCAGCATATTAAATTTGACAAGTTCTGGTCCTTTGGTGTAGCTGCAATAATAATAATGAATGATAATGTGCATGTACAGAATGAATGGCACTTGACGCTTCATGCATAAAAAAGGTATTTAACAAGTTATAACCACTTTTGCTGAGTATCACAATGTTCAATCTATAAACAACTGTAAAACTAGAAGATTAGTTAGGAATTCCTCTTCAAAAGAAGCTCTAAAAGTGCCTTTTTTGTTTAAATAAAATACTCCTTTCTTAGAAGAAATCTATCTAAAGGGTTTTTAAAACACAATTTGGTCCTAAAAGAACCCTCAATGTTTCCAAGAGTAGCCTTCCTTTATATAGTATACACAAGTGCTGTATTGTCTGTACCTCATCAGTGTCCTTGTTGCTAGTAGCTAATACTCTGAAGTGGTCCAGCAGACTCTTATTCAGCAGCTGCTGTCTCTCAGCTCCGTCTATAGCATCTTCATCCCAGGCAAGACCTTTATACTTACTGCCCACACACTGACCTGCTGACAAAGAATGGAAGTCTGCTAAAATGTCAAATGTTTCAGTAATTGCCATCAGAACATATCGTCACTGTCTGAAAACCTTGCGTTGGCAAAATGGTAACTTTACAGGAGAAAATTAAAACAACTTTTAATATATCCCTAAAATCAAAAACGGTTGGGACAGTATGGAAAATGCTTTTATGGATACACTATCGGTTTGAAATAACAATTTCTCATTTTGTATGTCATTACTAGTCATAAATTTCCCATCTATTTTTTTGGAATGTACAGTGAGGAAAATAAGTATTTGAACACCCTGTGAATTTGCAAGTTCTCCCACTTAGAAATCATGGAGGGGTCTGAAATTTTCATCTTAGGTGCATGTCCACTGTGAGAGACATAATCTAAAAGAAAAAATCCGGAAATCACAATGTATGATTTTTTAAATAATTTATTTGTGTGTTACTGCTGCAAATAAGTATTTGAACACCTGTGAAAATCAATGTTAATATTTGGTACAGTAGCCTTTACAGAGGTCAAACGTTTCCTGTAGTTTTTCACCAGGTTTGCACACACTGCAGCAGGGATTGTGGCCCATTCCTCCACACAGATCTTCTCCAGATCAGCCAGGTTTCTGGGCTGTCGCTGAGAAACACAGAGTTTGAGCTCCCTCCAAAGATTTTCTAGAGGGTTTAGGTCTGCAGACTGGCTAGGCCACTCCAGAACCTTGATATGCTTCTTACGGAGCCACTCCTTTGTTATCCTGGCTGTGTGCTTTGGGTCATTGTCATGTTGAAAGACCCAGTCACGACCCATCTTCAATGCTCTAAATGAGGGAAGGAGGTTGTTCCACAAAATCTCGCAATACATGGCCCCGGTCATCCTCTCCTTAATACAGTGCAGTCGTCCTGTCCCATGTGCAGAAAAACACCCCAAAACATAATGCTTCCACTCCCATGCTTCACAGTAGGGATGGTGTTTTTGGGATGGTACTCATCATTCTTCGTCCTCCAAACACGGCAAGTGGAGTTAAGACCAAAAGTTCTATTTTGGTCTCATCTGACCACAGCACTTTCTCCCATGACTCCTCTGGATCATCCAAATGGTCATGGGCAAACTTAAGACGGGCCTGGACGTGTGCTGATTTAAGCAGGGGACCTTCCTTGCCATGCATGACTTTAAACCATGACGTCTTAGTGTATTAGCCACAGTAACCTTGGAAACAGTGGTGCCAGCTCTCTTCAGGTCATTGACCAGCTCCTCCCGTGTAGTTCTGGGCTGATTCCTCACCTTTCTTAGGATCATTGATACACCACGAGGTGAGAACTTGCATGGAGCTCCAGTCAGAGGGAGATTGACAGTCATGTTTAGCTTCTTCCATTTTATAATAATTGCTCCATCAGTAGATCTTTTTTCACCAAGCTGCTTGGCAATTGCCCCGTAGCCCTTTCCAGCCTTGTAGAGGATTACAATCTTGTCTCTGGTGTCTTTGGACAGCTCTTTGGTCTTAGCCATGTTAGTAGTTGGAGTCTTACTGATTGTGTGGGGTGGGCAGGTGTCTTTATGCAGCTATCAACCTCAAATAGGTGGAGGTGGACTTTTTAGAGGCGGACTAACAGGTCTCCAGACCTAAACCCTATAGAAAATCTTTGGAGGGAGCTCAAACTTTGTGTTTCTCAGCAACAGCCCAGAAACCTGGCTGATCTGGAGAAGATCTGTGTGGAGGAATGGTCCACAATCGATGCTGCAGTGTGTGCAAACCTGGTGAAAAACTACAGGAAACGTTTGACCTCTGTAAAGGCTACTGTACCAAATATTAACATTGATTTTCACAGGTGTTCAAATACTTATTTGCAGCAGTAAGACACAAATAAATGATTAAAAAATCATACATTGTGATTTCTGGATTTTTTCTTTTAGATTATGTCTCTCACAGTGGACATGCACCTAAGACAAAAATTTCAGAAACCTCCATGACTTCTAAGTGGGAGAACTTGCAAATTTGCAGGGTGTTCAAATACTTATTTTCCTCACTGTATTTCAGATTTGAAATGCAGGAATGGATGTATGTGACAAATTAAGTTGATCAGACAAATTTGGGGGGTTCATGCTGTGGTGGGTTATAAGCTTCAATTACTTGTTTGCTAGAACTATAGACTTCAGACAAAAGGCTTTGAACTTTGAAATCTGATGAAGTTTGGGTAGGTGTACCTGAGGGTTTCTTCCTAACACATTTATGGGCAGCCCGTTTCCAGCGACCTCGAGTGTAAGCTGCCCACTGACTGACCGACTGCACCATTGACACTGATGTGACAGCGGCAGGAGAACCAATGACCTTCAAAGTGACACAGAAGACAGAGGTAAATATAGAAATGTGAGTGGAAGAAGTACTGCTGCTGGCCATTAATACACCTATTAGTTATTATAATTTAATTAATTTAATTTATTTCAATAAGCTCATTAAATTGTACATTTTACAATTTAAATAGAAAACCATAAAAAATTTGAAAGATACCTCTGGAATAATTTAACAAAGTGTTTATTTTAGTAAATGACAATCATTTTTATGTTTCTAAAAGTTGAAACCATGTCCTCTAATATGACCCAATATTCTGATTTCAGTGGAACAATTCCACAGACAAATTTATTGAGTTGACACTTTTCAAGGTCATGTGACTGAAGCTTAAGACGTGATCAAGCTATATCAACAATCAATTATTTCACGGTTTTCAAACAGAAAGTGTTCAGTTTTGTTGTCACTTTGTGTGACTTATCAATGTGAAAAAAGTGCTGTTTATAATGTAATAACAAATAAATAACACTATTCAAATAAGTGTCTAACAATGAAGATAAATCTCTTTCATGATGTTTGTATGTTAGTTAAAATTATTTTTTTGTGGTACTGCCTTGCCCTGTACCCAGTGATGGCATAGAGGACAAACCACAACCCTGATAAGGATTAAACAAATGGTGTAATGGATATATAGATGTATATTTTTGTGATTATTTTATATCACACTATAGGACACATTTACAGTGCAGCTCTAAAAACAGTGAAATAACTCACAAAGTTCATGACCCATATTTTCTGAAGTACTAGAATTCACACTGCATACATATATGCTTTTTTCTCAAATGTTGTGTTTTACAAAAAGAGTACTTTTACCACATATAGTGGAACCTCAGTTTTCATCATTAATCTGCTCTAAAGTGACTGATGATAACCTAAATGAACAATAACTGAAGCAATATTTCTCATAAGATCTAATGTAAATCCAATTAATCTGTTCCAGACACTCCAAAATATTAACAAAAATACATTTTATATAGAATAACTATAGTTTTACATACAGAACACAATGAGAAATAAATACAAAAAACTAATGAAATGGATAAATGAACATTTAACATCACTCTTGCAGGTTTACGCTCAGTTTTAGAGAGTGCTGGTGTGGTCCAGCCAGCAGCCTTTGTTTTGTACACCTGTTCTCAGGGTTCTCAGCTGCTAATTGTTTTCACACCTGTTTTCCCGCGGTAGCACTGTGCACAGTCAAGTTTAGTGAGACGTTTTAGTTCGTTTTGAGCATTATCAATGAGAAACAACAACAAACAAAGCCAGAGAAACAATGAGAAACAAAGCCAGAATGAACAACGAACGTGTGGGTGAGTGAGGAACGTGTGGGTGAATGCTTTATTTTCATGGAATTAGTGGCGAGTCATGTGGGCACACTGAGAAAACTGGGTGGATGAACAATAACTGGGACAAAATTTCCCTGAAATATCTTAAATGTAATTACGGACAGTCAGAAAAACGGATTAAATGTTAAAACGGGCTGCCATACTCCTGCAGCCTCGATTACAACCACATGCAAATTACCGCTATGCAAATTAGGTGATTATGTCATATACCGACTTCCAGGACAGCCAATAGCTACTTTCCTTACTGAGGAGTTGGCAACAGTGACCGTTAATTTGAGCTGAAGGACTCAGAGCAGACAAAAGTAAGTCAGATCTTGTGCTTTTCATATCATGTATCTCTAATAAATAAGCTGTTTATTTATTATTTCTGTTATCACTTGAAAGTCGTATTTCAAAAGACTTTTTAAAGTGTTTTTTGGTTTGTGTGGCCTGTATTTTAGCTACTGTAGGTGACGTCGTTGTTTTGCAGCAATGTTCCTAACGTTAAAAACGTTACAAACGCTCTAGAAACAGCTAGAAAACCTGACAGGTTGAACAAACCAAAGTTGGGACATTTATAACGTTAGAAAACATTCTACTATACAAAAATTGTGAGCTGGGAAAATATGTGCAGTAACTGCCACATTTTGAAAATCAATAAAACATGTAGTTTAAGAGAAGTGAAAGTGAATGAATTGTAAGCAAATTTGCACTAAACTCATAAATGTTAAGCAGAAACAAACAGCGCATAACATATAACATAAGGTGCAGTCTTACCGGGCTGACCGCTGCCTCTGTGAGCTCCAGGCCGGGGTTTTCATGTCCGCTGTGGTTAACACGACTAAATCTCTTCATAGTCGTACACTTTTGTGGAAATCCCTCACTGACTCACTGCTCTTCACCTTTAAGTTCATAAATGACCTAAAAAGTGAGAAATGTGTTTGTAAAACTATAAATGACTGTACACTTAAAAAACCCATGTCATGGCAAACTGAACTGACTCTGCTTTTTGTAAATAAATCAGCTTTAGTGTTCAAGTTTCACAAAATGCTAAACTAAAATTGTCCCAAAACAGTTTTCCATGAATGATGGTTGTTAAACCATCATGTTTACATTATCACTGAAAAGTAAATGTTGCATTTCATTTGGAAATCAAGGTCCCAGAGTCTGGAAGAAGAGTGGAGAGACACAATCCAAGCTGCTTGAGGTCTAATGTGAAGTTTACACAATCAGTGCTGGTTTGGTGAGTCATGTCATCTGCTGGTGTTGGTCCACTGTGTTGTAACAAGTCCAAAGTCAGTGCAGCCGTCTACCAGGACATTTTAGAGCACTTCATGCTTCCATCTGCTGACAAGCTTTATGGAGATGTGGATTTCATTTATACATCAGGACTTGGCACTGCCCACACTGCCAAAAGTACCAACACCTGGTTTAATAACCACAGTATCACTGTGCTGGGCAGTAAACTCACCTGAGCTAAACCTCACAGAGCATCTATGAGCTACTATCAAGAGGAAGATGAGAGACACGAGACCCAACAATACAGATGAGCTGAAGGGCGCTATCAAAGAAACCTGGGCTTCTATACCACCTCAACAGTGCCAGTGATTACCTCCATGCCACACTGTACTGATGCAGTAATTCATGCAAAAGGAGCCCCGACCAAGTACTGAGTGTATATACTGTACATACTGTTCAGCAGAACAACATTTGTGTATTAAACATCATGTTTGAATTGGTTTTATATAATATTCTATTGTTCTGAGATACTGACTTTTGGGTTTTCATTGTCTGTAGACCATAATCATCAACATTAGTCATAATCAATATAAATAAATATATAACATTTTTATAGATGCATCTGTATACCCAATGAGAAGAGGTTACATTTACATACAACATTTTTAAAGGCAGAGTAAAAACAGCCTGATTAACTGAATAAGTAAAAAAAAAAAACTTTAGCAAAGTACATTTAATGTCATTACCTTACCATCGCTATGTCTTTAAAGGTGTAGTCTGCGCTCTCCAGTTCTCTTTAGGATGTACAGTTCAGTGCTCTGTACTGTACTGTACACCAAATGTTTTTAACTCTACTCTTGTTTGTTTTCTTACAGTGTTTCTCTGCTGGCCCAGTGAGTCGTAAAGAAAAGCACATGCTCATTACACAACAGGTTAACTGCCTTAAACTCATAAATGCTGATGTTATGACACACACACACACACACTATCTGTATGTATCTGCTAATGTTTATAAGAGCACAGGTTACAGGGTAACTCCCTTTAGCTGAGAGCAAGACTGAAGGAATGTTTATTACTGTTATCTGCTGCAGTTTGTCTCAAAGCACATCTAATAAGCATATAAACTGTGATAATCATCATCAGCAGCATATTCTCCTGAACATACATCACATTACCCCACTAAATATGATGGAAGAAATGTATTAGACAAACAAATCTCTCTTCTTCAAGAAGCAAATTACTGGAGCAGGGAATGAAAAAGTTTATTCAGTTATGATTCAGACCAAGAAGCTGAAATCATTCCGTTTAAATGATTAAAACTGAAAAGTTTAAATGACTCAGTTGAAATAATATTCATTTTATCACAGTTTACTAATATGTGCTTTACAAACTTTGGATAGTTAAAAGGTTGTGTCTGGGTGGTAGACAGCACTGTAGACTACTGAAGTTGTAGACCTCCATATGTGATATCAGGAACTTTATCCTTTAAATGGAAAAAAATGGAAAAACAGACATTTTGAGAAGAATACACAGGACAAAATCAGGTTTTGACCAAATTTTGTATTTTCATAAGCCATATTTCATAGGCTCAAAAGTTTTATGTACCTTGTACATAATCATTAACCATTGCAATTTTTCACAATCATAGCCTTATTTACAGTGTTCATTTAGTTAACAATAACTATGACGAAAAATATTTGTTGACGACCATTTTTTCACAACAAAAACGAGACAAGAACTAAATAAAAACTAATATTTAAAAACAAAAACTATGACTAAAATATTAGACCTTTCGTTAATGAAACGAACATGTCAGAAGGACAAAAAGAATGTTTTTGTCCAGTAATCCACTTTTTAAAATAAACCTGTCGGAAGTCTGACTTTTTCAAAGCAGGTGGCCCCAGTCACAGTCACACTGGTGCAGTTTAACAACACAATGTGCCGACGTCACTGCTGCAGCTTGGACGGAAAAGAAGAAGTGATTTATGGAGTAATTTCACTTTTGCTGCCACACAAAACAAAACGGAGTGCAAAGTTTGTGGATTTAAAATAACTGGGAAAAGCATGATGAACCTCAAGAAGTACTCAGTTCTCACCACCACGAGCTTTACTAAAAGGTAAGCTAACGTAGCTAATGTAGCTAGCTAGCTAGCGGTTAACTACTTAGCTAATGTTAATGCCAACAGGAACGAGTAAAAGAAATGAGAAAAGGCCAGCACAACAGAAACCCAACTCTTTCCCTCTTAATTTATCCTTTATCGTTTATGACAGAAAGCTCAGAGGGCAGAATTCTCTCGTGCGTCTGTTTGTTATACTGGATATTTACGCAGATATAAATAATTTCTGGTTTTTAAGAGGCTGTGGAGGGATTGCTGTTAATGTGTGTTTAGTCATGTTGATACCAAATTGTATTCACATACTACATTTTGTGATGTAAAAGTTAAATAAACGCAAAGTGTTTTAGGAAAAGAAAAATGGGCCAACTTTCTTCCACAATATCTGATGTCATTGTGTTTTTAAATGTAACAAAAATTAAAGACTACTGTTTTATTAAAATAACAGAAAGCAATCTAAAAATAGCTCTAATTTAAAATAGTATAACTAAAAAATACAACAAATTAGATTAAATATTTGAAACATTTAATTGACTAAAACTAGACTAAAATGTTTTCAGTTTTTGTCAACAAAAACAAGACTAAAACTAACAATAATGACTAAAATTTGTCTAAACGAAATACACATTTTAGTAAGAAGACTAGGACTAAAACTAAATCAAAATCACCTGTCAAAATGAACACTGCTTATTTATGACATTTGTTATTTATATATACATGCATACACACACACACACACACACACATGTACAGTGGTGCTTGAAAGTTTGTGAACCCTTTAGAATGTTCTATATTTCTGCATAAATATGACCTAAAACATCATCAGATGTTCACACAAGTCCTAAAAGTAGATAAGCACAACCCAGTTAAACAAATGAGACACAATTGTATTGTAAAGAAAAACAAGTTTCTGAACAATTCTTCATTTGATAAATTTATTAAAATATCAGAATACGATTGTGATACACAACCATCTTGGTTAGATTGTTCACATAAATCTTTACATTGCATTCTGTCTGACCAAAGTTGAGATAAACATCTAGTCAGGGCTCTAGAGTGCGACCAGTTGTGTGACCTAATTTCTCAATGGTGCGACTAAAGAAAATCTGAGGTTGAACTGGTGCGACCAGCCGTTCGAAGGGGAAAAAACTCTCCGCGACTCTGAAGTCTCCCTGTGCTTCAACAACAGACACATATTAGACCCATATCATGATCTAAACCAATCAGAGATAGTGAAGCACACCAATCAAGAGATGGTGAAGGGCGGGACCGATTGGCCGTGGTTCAGCTATTCCTGTACGTATGTACGTTTGAAAATGCGTGCGCTGGCTGCAGTCTGTGCGAGGTGAGTAGCCTAGGCCCGTCAAATAAACAGAGTGAATGTAGCCGCGGATGATGAGAGAAGATGAAAAGAACGATTCACAACTTTTTCGTTAAGAATGTTAAGTTAAGGCCTGATCCGTCCGAAAATCATAACCAATGCTCCGACACGGAGCCATCGACCTCCCAGGCAGAGTTGCCAGGTTCGCGGTTTTCACGCCAAATTGGGCTTGTTTGAAACACTAACACTATAAGGAAAGATAGCCTGAAAAGGAGATGGATAGATAAATAGATAGAGCGAGAGAGAGAGAGAGAGAGAGAGAGAAGGTGAAGAGAAAACAGTTACTAGCTAACACGCCAGGGGAAATACGATAGATGGTATTACAAGGACTGGGAAAAAGTAAAAGGCTTGATGGACTGATAATAAATCCTTTATAAACAAAATACTAAGTCGTACACTCATAGTTGTTTTACCATTTGCTTCAAACGTGTGACAGACATATATTTTGGGCTAGTTTAAGCTTCTGAAGGGCGGATATTGGGCTGGATATTTTTGTTGGACCTGGCAACCCTGGTACGGAGACGACATCAGATAATGAGCCACATCCGATCGACTCCGAGCCAGAACCCACTGAAAATAAAAGGGGGAAAGTGTATACATTTTGTAGACTGTGGCTTGACTAGTTTCCCTGGCTAAGATACAGTAAAGCTGATAATATATGCATTGCATTTTTCTTATTTAATTTATGTTGAGATGTTTTAAGTTCAAATTTCAGCTCAGTGAAGCACTTTAAGCACCAACACTTTTTCAGTAAGTTACCTTTCTTGTAGAATTGTGCTTCAAATAAAGAAATTTATGTTGACCAGAATGTTAGTTAATCATTTAGACGTCAATATTGCCTATATGATCTAGTGATCCCAAATACTCCCATGAATACTGATATGCACTCAGCATTCAATATCAAAATGTTAATTCTAGTATACTAGTACTAGTAAATACTGGTACAACTCTAGTACTTCTCGCATCTGTACTTTCCCGCTATTGTAAGTCGCTTTGGATAAAAGCGTCCGCTAAATGCAATGTAATGTAATGTAATGTAATGTAATGTAATATGGACAGCAATAAAAAAAAAAGGTGAACCTGTAAAACTGTGGTGTTAAATGCGATGCGGTCGAAAATTTGGGTGCACCTAACTTTTGTGCTGGTGCACCTAAGAAAAAAATTTAGGCGCACCAGTGAAACCAGTGCAAAAAGTTAGTCTAGAGCCCTGCTAGTTGACATTTCTATGATCTAATTATGCCACTAAAAGATTGCTCTTAACATTCAAACTTAGATCAATTGAGCTGCAAGTTTACATTAAGCTGATGAATCTGATTGAAATACTGTATTACTGTATTGATTTGGATTAAAGTCACAGGGAGGTCTGAAAACAGAACAATGCAGTGACTTGAACCTATGACAGTCGAGGGAGGCCTTGTGGAGAAGTTCTGTTTATCATTTCAACATCTTTTTGGTTTGAAGTACATCCCCAGCTGAACAAGAGATATGAAAAGCATGCTTTTAGACAGTTGGTGAGCTAATGTCCAATCTTTTGTCCACGCAGATGTGTCCCTGAGTCGGAGTGTGTTTCAGACGTACGTGGCTCATCCAAACCAGTGGTTGCCCATACACTCTCTGTTCCACTCCACACCACAGAACCAGCACCACTCGAACCTGCACTGCACACGAGGACACAGCATGTGCATACAGCCACCTGAGAATAAAATCACCACACAAATACATCAACGTAGGTCACAGTACCTCACTTAACAGTAGGGATGAGTGAGTACACCAGTCTCTGTATCTGTATCTGTTCAACCATAGGGTGACCAAACGTCCGTATTTCCCGGGACATGTCCGTATTTCACGTCCTGTCCTGGGCGTCCTGGGTTTTTTTTTAAAAAGTGAGGAAATGTCCTGGTTTTTAAATTACCTTCATTGGACCATTAAAATGTTAATTTACAGGCACTAGGGCACTGCTCACGGCGCTGCATGTGACGTAATCCCTGAGCCGCGTCAGTGAGGGCAGCCCTGTTCTTAATCAGAATGTAGACTGTCAGTACGCAAAGCAACATGCCAAAGCGCAAGTGTATGTTTACCGACGATTTACAAAAGAGTTTCTCCACTTTCAGACCAGGTCGAGACAAATGGGAAGCCTTGTGCACAGTGTGTTATTGTTATTGTGTCATTTGTTAATTAATTTTTTTCCAATAGCCTACAGAACGGACAATATTTTGTTCGTTAGATGTTTAGATGAGACATTATTTATTTCATTGTGCTATTCATTCATTACAGGAAAAGTTAACTTAAGCATTTTGAATAAAATTATCATGTTATTGGAATTTTTGTTGTTGACTTTTACTGAAAAGTATTTTTAATAAGCCAACTGTAAATATCATGTTATTGTAGGTTCACCTATGTTAAGTGAGGCTCCAAGGTGTCCTGGTTTTCCCAAATGAAAATATGGTCACCCTATTCAACTATCTAAATGATCTGAATCCGTATCTGTACTTGGAGTGGGCGGGGCCTAAACCAGAATTAGGCATGGTTTAACCGGAAGTGGGTGTGGCTTAAATCTACATTATTTTAAGTCTGAAACTGATATGGATTGATCAGAAGTTGCTATATATATTGTTTATTTGAAAACTATTTACAGAACAGTCTCAACATTGAGATACAAATCAATGTTTTTGATCACAAAAGTAAGAGAACTGTTTACAGAACAAGTTTTTTATAAACTGAGAACATGAATATTTTTAAGTGCATAAATGAATACAACTCATTCAGTAGGAAATTATGAAGTACTAAGTATGCACGAACAAGAGTTGTCATACTCAACACAGCATTTTTTTCCTACACAATGTGAAACAATGTTGATTAAGGTGTGTGTGTGTATGTGTGTGTGTATGTGTGGGACACAGAGTGACTGTGTGAGAGAGAGTGAGAGTGAGAGCTGCAAAGACATGTTTGTGTATGAAGGGGGGTGCACTCTGTGTGACTGGCCAATCACACATCGTGAAGACAGTCCGCACGAGCACAGATATTGACAAGTTTTACTCGTATCATGCTCGTTACTCGTCAAAAATGCTTTATCCGTACCGGATACTCGTCTTAAACGAGTATCCGGCTCAACCCTACTTAACAGACACTCATTTAACACAATATTACATCCAGAATGAACTGCTAATAACACAGTCATATAGGAATATTATGACCACCTGTAGTTAGGAATGAACATGGCCAGGGACATCGTGCCACGTAACAGGGTTTGCTGCATGTATAAGCATGCAAGTACACCAGTCAGTTGTAGCAGAGTGTAGAACGATCGTCATGGGCAATGGGCTTTTGACTGATATACAAAAGGGCATGGTAATACATTACTGGGGAAAAGGTGGTAGCATCTCAGAAATGGCTAACCGCTTACTTCATTGTGGACTTCTCAAACATTGAGTGCCTCCCAACAACATAACAGTGGTGCTCATGAGCCACTGTCCAGCGAGAGGTACACAGCAATCAGTGCACCACAGTGGACCAGTTCTATAACAAACACAGGAGCAATGAGGAAAGTGTCAGGGATCATCTTGATGGTGTCATCTGAGCCAAGACGAGTTATGCCCAATACTAGGTAAGTGGTCATAATATTGTAATGACTGCATATTGAGTTTTGAAGCAGTCTTGAGGCAGATTAGGAAAAAATGGACAAATATGAGTTCAAACAGATGAATATTATTTATCATTTTCTAACAGAAGCCTTTACCGTTCTTCTCCACTGGTACTCTGCATTTTGGGCAAGGCCGGGTGGTCTCCTCGATGGTCTCCTGAGAGGCCTGATCCCAGCGAGCCCGCAGCACAGCCTCCTCATCCACCACATAACCCTAAAACAGCAGAGTGAAGGACAACAGGCAGAGAAACTGAGATAACGTCCCTCTTAACATACAGGTGCACTTTGTAGTTCTATAATTACAGACTGGACTCCATCTGTTTTTCTGTATATTTGTTAGCCTCCTTAACGAAGGACCATCATGGAGCAGATGGATCATGCAACAAGACAGTTACCTCAGTGTCACTGCTGGACTTAGAATAGACCACCAACCAGCAAACAGTGCCTTGGGAACACTGAAGTACTAGAGGATGACCTGCACAAACTATAACAAATGAACTACTGTCTCTGACTTTACCTCTACAAGGTGAATGAACAAGTTGGGTGCATCTAACTGAGTGGACACAGTGTTCACTCCAGCAGTTCTACATTGCCTGCTCCACTTGTACCAGCGCAGCACACTCTAGCATGCCACCACCACATCATTTTCACTGCAGTGCTGAGACTAATCCACCTGCTGTATGGTAGTCCAGTGGGGGTCCTGATCACTGAAGAACGGGTGAAAGGAGGATAATAAAGTATACAGAGAAACAGATGAACTACAGTCTGTTACTGTAGAACTACAAAGTGCATCTATATTATTTACTGATATGTATGTCATAGTCTTAGAAACCATCTGTTATTTTAAGCTATTCAACATTTTGACTAATTTTTAGTTACTTAACATTTATATTAGTATCATAATGGCAAAACTGAAGAAGAGACACTAAACATATCTGGACTGACTGACTACATTTGGTTTAAGGTGGAACTTCACTAAATGATGACTCTAACAGCCAGGGGCGTAGCAGCAAATTCGGGGCCCTGTATACTCTCAATATCAGTGGGCCCCTATAAATGCCAGTACACGAGGCACATGAGCAAAAAAAGGGGGGTATCTATTTAAATAAAAAAGCATAAATAAGGTTTTAAGCTACAAACAGATCAGATTATGTTGATGTAGCTATTTACATGTTGATATATGCGGCAGAAATATTGCTGGTGGATCATTTATTAAGTCTCAACACAGAGTTTCACTTTTAGCTCTGCTGTGTTTGTAGACAATAGGCTATAGCACATGCACTGAACCAAAAGACTAACTTACTTTAAACTTAAGGTAAACAACTCACATTTAGGCAGCAATTCTACCTGTCAGCAGCTAACGAGCTCTCTCTCGCTCTCTCTCTCTGTGTGTTCTCTGTCTCTCTCTCCTCTCTCTCTCTCCTTGTTAAAGTTGATAACTAACGTTAGCAGCTCATAATTGTCTTTATACTTACAGCCACAAGCAGCCTAGTTGGCAACTAACTAAACTAACGACTTTACGTGAGCCTACAAAAATCAGCAGCAGCTGTCTGGAGTGGACTACTTTAACTTTAATTGGACTTTGCATAACAAGAAAACTCGGTTCACCTTTGGGAAAGAAAGCCGTCAACAGCTGTCTCCCCTCATTCTGCCTTCTTTCTTTTTCCTCCCTTTCTTTCTTCTTTTGAAATCCTGATTTCTGCTTTTTGGGCATGTTGCGTAGCACCCAGGTCATTCAATCTAATCTCACTGACGTTACACTTGTCGCTAGTCGCTGTTGGGCGGACTAAACCATTTTGGTCCTCCAAGAGGGGGCCCCCAGAATGTCCAATATGTTGAGAGGACTGTGACTAAAGTTCATTTCCTCAGTTGATATTATCAATATATTTGAAATAGGAATTAATAAATAATTTGAGGGCCCAATTCATTCGAAATAAAAACATCAAAAAATAAATTAATTCAGGATTTTTATGGGCCCCTCTCCCTACTCAGGCCCTGGGTAGTCAGGTCCACTTTTCCCCCCACTTCCATGCCCATGCTAACAGCAGCACCTCACAGATGGTGTATCTGTATATATGGAGCATACCTGCAGAGCACCTCCTGCTGGTGGAGCAGTTCTGTGTCTACATTCGCCTTCATGATACTCCTCCTTACAGTCACGACAGAACACAAACTGCACACAACAACCAAATACAGCAAGAGTCAAAAGTTTGGACACATACAGATCAACCTGTTTTTCCTTCATAAACAATAGCCCTTTTTTATCACACACTAGTGAAAGTGATGAAGCTGTGTTTAATTCTAAATATGTGCTGTAAGTGTACATTTAATACATTCTCTTTTGCAGCCCAGATCCTCTCTGTAGTTCTAGAACATCTGTGGGCTAATTTTAGATCTTCAGAAGGAAGAGAAAGTGAAAGTTGGCAAATGATGACGTTTCAAAGTCATAAAGATGAACTGTTCACTGTTACGTCAAACTCTCCAATATAAAACCTACATACCATTAGCAGGGTTCTAAATTAACTTTTTTGATCACCAGCCAATGTGGCTGGTAACTCTCTAAAGTTACCGGCCAATCAGAATTTCCACTAGCCAAATTTTATGCGGTAAAAATAAGAGAAATGAGTGCCACTGAATGCATTTGATCTATCTATCTTTCTATGTATATATATGATTTGAACCACATCTTCAGTGCTCTTCTTCTTCAGAAGTGACATCAGAATCTGAGCTACTCTCATTTTTTGCTGCACGTTTGCGCACAAAGTTAGGCCCAGCTGCCCCAGTCTATCCAAGTCCCAACCACCGCCGCATTTAGGTTAAAAGTTTTTACTAAGCTAACGTTAACTCCCTCCTCTTTCAGTCTGTTCTCTGTTTAGTTCTGGCCCCGTTTACTTCGCTTCTACCTTGAGTTGCTCTCTGTGTTGCTCTCTGAAGTCTGTTCAGTGGTGTTAGCGTTCATTTCCATGGTTTGTTGCGCTATTTTCACTACAAACTGCGCACAGCCAATGGGCGTATAATGTCATGACGTAGCTCAGGGGTGCACAGACTTTTTCAGCCTGTGAGCTACTTATCTAATGACTAAGTCAAAATGATCTACCTAATATAAAAATGTAAGACATATTTATTTATAAATATATTGATAATTTATGTGTACAGTGTATGCTGGTGTGCCTTGAGTAACTACTTGAACCCTTATTACACAACACAACTGTGTACATGTTTTGTCATTAGCCTACTTTACTCTGATGACTTGCACTGAATGGAATCAGTCAGGGATGCAGAGTCTGGACAGTAGTTGCTGATAGCCAGCCTCAAGCAAACCTACAAATGATCATCAGTCATAGTGGAACGATACTTGGACTTAATGATCTTCACGTGTGAAAATGCTGATGCCGAATAACGCAGTCAAGTCAAACACACTTAAAAAATGACAGTAAAAAAGTCCTCCTCCACTCCGTACTTCTTACACAGGCAGAACAAACATACATGTTAAGAACTTACAGTGACAGGAGAACACGGACTACTAGCCAACTTGAAAAAACGCTGGTTTACAAGTCCAGATGCTGTTTTATGAAGCGATAGCATAGACGGCCAATCACACGTTAGCAAGACACAGCAGAGCCAATCAAATGAGCTTGTGGGTGGTCTAATATGAAACTTGATTCATATTGAGTGGCTTGGATTCCTGCTGGGTCCTAGTGCTCGACCAAGCTCCCTGTATGTCAATCAAGTGAGATGTCTTATTTCAGTGATGCCCAACCTTTTTCGGCCTGTGGGCCATATAAATTTCTGACATGCATGTCACTCTTCACTCTTCTCTAATTTCAAAATCGCTGTTTGTACCGTGAATAAATACCAAGAGCTGGGCGGTATCAGATACATCGGTGGACTCGTCAGCGGCAGTAGAAAACATTTCGAAACATGCTGCTTTGTCCCTTCGTTTTGATTGGAGATGTTTCCCCATATCTTCCACTCGCCTTGTAATTGTCATGCGAGAAAGGCTGACAACTTCAACGGCTTCTTTCTTTTCAGGACACATTTCCTCCTCCACTGCTAGCAAGCACTTTTTTAGTAATTCGCCGTCGGAAAAAGTAAAGATCTGTCCACTTTTTGTTTCTTCGGTTCTCCCATTTCACCAGTGCACAAATGTTGAACCTCACGGTACCACTCACGTTGCTACCAAAAGGAAACTGCCAAAAATGCAGAAAAGGTGCTTGTTTATGGCCTTTTTCTGTCACACATTATGCTGGAGGATTTGGGGGATCTGGCAACCCTAAAAGCAACTCCGTAAACAGAGCTGGTCGTCAATAATCCTCGTGGGCATGAGTGACATAAATATTAAAGTAGCGCAGAAATCCATCAAAGAAAGATTGAGACGCCCTAACATTAGGATACTTTTCCTTCCCTTTGTTAACATGCCGAGGCCGGGGCCGGATAGCACTGTGTAGGCCGTATGTTGGGTGGCGAGGACGGATGATAGGCTGACGTCTATTTTTTTATGCGATCTACCCACACTACCTTTGCGATCGACTGGTGCACCCCTGACGTAGCATTTAGGCATAATATAGTGTTCATGGGAAATGTAGGAAGTACTGCCAGGGGATCAATGACCGAGAACGGAGCCTTATGTATCTTGCATGTAATACCTCTTGCATCACTGGCAAAATTGGCTAGTAGGTTTTTATTAACACCTGCCAAAATGATTTTTTACCCGCATTTGGCGGGTAAATTAATTTAGAACCCTGATCATTAGTTTAAACCAGGGCTGTTCAAACCTTTCTTGTTGGGGGCCAGAAGGAGAAAAATATGTGCCGTCACAGGCCACAGACTCGTAGCCCTATAATAGTACTAAAAGAGTTTTTTGGTGGTCCTGCTACATTTGTAAAATAGTCCAAAATCCAACACTCCCCCAGATTTCAAAATTTTCATAACTGCATTGAAAAAACTATTTTGCATGAAAACTGCAAATTTGGCAACTCTATATAGTTACTGAGGCTATCATCATTACCACAGAAACTCAAACAGACAAGTTTGTGATGTCTGGAAGTGCAAATCTGATCTGATCACTTACAAATAATAGTGCAGACTTACATCTCAATGTGGACAGTCACCAGTGTGGACAGTCATTTGACTGCAATCTGAAACTGGCCATAATGACAGATACGTAGCCATTAGATTACCCAGTTGGGTGGCTCTGGTGCTTCCTGATGTATAATGCAGTACAACTTCACAGCCTCACCTCCAGGCTCACAAACCTTTCTGCAGACCATGGAAGTCATTCAGTCATGGCTGGAGCTCCATCATTGGTGACTCCACACAACTTGTCCCAGGAGAGACTCTATTTTTGATGCCAACTGTCACAGTCTCAAAAATATCCTTTCCTGTTGCTGTACCCATGAGGCTCCTAAAATCGAATAGCTCTTCCAAAATGCTGAAGTCATCCTCAATCCCTCACAAAGAAATGAACAGCTGAATCATGTGTGTGGCATCAGCACTTTCATCACAAGTGACTGAATTAAAAACAAATGGGCAAGCTAGCTACTAGTTGTTTCACCTTCTGTTCTCATTCAGAGTGATGTGTCATTTCATAACATTATACTCCTTCATTACAGCAACTGATTCCTGACAAATTAAACACACACACTTCCCTCTGAACTCAGTGAAAAAAAAAATTCCCAACATGCCTGAAATCCTCTGCATTCACTGTCTGTTTTTGTTTTTTTTGGAGCCGCCATGTCTACCCAAAAGCTCAAGAACATGTAGGTGTAAAGTCGTTAACATTTTGTGTTGGGGGTGGGGGGGGAGAGATGTGGAGCATTTTAGATTTTAAGTGATGGCGAGACCCAGTGTTCAAACTAGGATTTTTTTTTTTCATTTCACTTTCATTTTGTAGCCTTTGGAGATGCCCAATTTAAACGTCCAGTAGTCTT
Source organism: Crenuchus spilurus (assembly GCA_036984385.1). Classification (NCBI taxonomy): domain Eukaryota; kingdom Metazoa; phylum Chordata; class Actinopteri; order Characiformes; family Crenuchidae; genus Crenuchus; species Crenuchus spilurus. The sequence goes on along the minus strand of BRDA01002918.1, from coordinate 4,404 downwards.
TACTATTATCTAATTCACAATTAAGCTCATAGAGCCCCCTGGTGGTCAGAGCCACGAGTTGCAGCCTCTAAAGCCCACTGAGTTGATGCCAATGCAATGCCTCTAATGAAAAAAAAAGTAATTAATTTACACCAACATGCACCAATCAGCCATTAAAACTACCTCCTTGTATCTACACTCATTGTCCATTTTATCAGCTCCACTGGCTGTATAGCTGCACTTTGTACTTCTACAATTACAGTCTGTAGTACATCTGTTTCTCTGTATACTTTGTTCACCCTGTTCTTCAAGGATCAGGACCTTCACAGGGGGTCATTTGTGGTGGATCATTCTCAACATTAAAGTGACACTGATGTGGTGGTGATGGTGTGTATTGTACTGGATCAGAAACATCAGAGCTGTTGGGAGTGTTTAAACACCACTGGACGAGGGGTGTCCAAATCCAGTCCTGGAGGGCCGGATTTCTGCAGAGTTTGGCGATTTCTCTGCTCTGACACTACAATTAAACCTGCTCATTACCTGGTGAGCTGAATCAGGTGTGTTTGATCAGGAAGATCACCAAACTCTGCAGGAATCTGGCCCTCCAGGACTGGATTTGGAACACCCCTGCCTTACTGTCACTTCTATACTGAGAACAATTCACTGACCAGCAAATATGCTATAGGTGGTGTTTTGTGACCAGAGATGAAGGGCTAGAGCAGTTGTGTCCAACTCCAGTCCTGGAAGGTCAGATTTATGCAGTTTGGTTATCTTCCTAATCCAACACATCAGATTCAACTCACCAGGTAATGACCAGGTTTAATTGTAGTGTCAGAGCAGAGAAATCACCAAACTCCAAGACTGGAGATTAACATCCCTGGACTAGAGGATGCAGATGAGCTCCTGTCTCTGACTTTACATCTACAGTCATGACCAAAAGTTTTGAGAATGGCACAAATTTTGGTTTTCACTGATGTTTATATGATAGAGTGAAGTACAATTATAAGCATTCCGTATTTTTTTTTTACTTTTTACTGGCATTTAAACAAAGATGTAATATATACAGTGTTGATTCTTCTTCTTTAAGACTTCTGCAGTTCACCTCAGCATGCTGAATGTCAGCTTCTGGGCAAAATCTTGAGTGATGGCAGCCCATTCTTGCCTAATCAGAGCTTGGAGTTGATCAGAGTTTCTGGGTTTTTGTTTGTCCACCTTCTTTTTGAAGACTGACAACAGGTTTTCAGTGAGACTGAGGTCTGGGGAGTCTCCTGGACATGGACCCAAAATTTCAGTGTTTGGTTCACAAAGTTATCCCTATTGCCTTGTGACACGGTGCTCCATCATGCTGAAAAAGCATTGCTCATCTCCAAATTTCCCCAGGATCATTGGGAGACATTGCTTTTGAAGGATGATACCATTCCTTATTCACGGTGGTGTTCTTTTTGAGTGAGTCCACTCCTGTGGATGAGAAGCAACCTCACACATGAATGATCTCAGGATTCTTTACTGTTGGCGTGACACAGGACTCATAGTAGCTTCACCTTTTCTTCTCTAGACAAACATTTTTCCAGATGTCCTGAACAGTCTGAAGGGGCTTCATCAGAGAAAATATATTTACTCCAGTCCTCTGCAGTCATGTCTCTATACTTCCTGCAGAATGTCTCTCTGTTCTTGATGGTTTTCTTGATGAGAAGTGGCTTCTTTACTGCCTTTCTTCACACCAAGCCATCTTCCAAAAGCCTTCATCTCTCTGTGCATTGAGATGCACTCACACCTGCCCTCTGCCATTCCTGAGCAAGCTCTGTACTGATGCTGACCCGATCTCATAGCTGCATCCTCTTTAGGAGATGGTCCTGATGCTTGCTTGAGTTCCTTGGGTTTCCTGAAGCCTTCTTCACTGCACTTCACTTTAAGTTATTTTGCATGTCAGGGAATGACTTTGCAATTAATCAATTAATTACTCTTCATAATCTACAGTTAATACAAACTGCCAGCATAAAATCTTTTGGCCACGACTGTACAAGGTTGACCAACAAGGCAGTGTCACAGTAGACAGTGAGTGGAAACAGATTTTGAAATCTCCACTGTGTTTGATCCACAAATGGACAGTAGCTATAGATACACAGAGGTCCATCAAGTGCCTGCTTAAATGCATGAAATCTAGTAAATGTAACCAGTCACTACCCACTTCTGGTCAGTCCAGCCTTGCTTGGGCAGGAGGAACCTTTCAGGACCATCACTGCAAGTGCAATGTCTAGCACAAGCACAAGGGGGCAGCCTTTTTCCACATTCCAGCTGCATTGTCACAGTTTTAATGTGAAGCACTACTACGCAGGGATTAGAGCGTTCTCCTCGTATTTTTAGCTCAGCAGCACCTTTGAGGCGCAGCACTGATTTGGCACTTCTTCAAAGGCGGAGAGTGTGAAGCAGGGCTGGGATTCTCTCTCTCTCTCTCCATCAGCTTGTTTATTTATTTATTTAGTTCATTTTCTTCTTGTACTTCTTCTTCTGCAAAGGTGACAGATAGCAGCTTTTCTCTGAGGGCCTGACGAGAGGCATGTCTTTGTTTTCCTACTGCTTGCATGCTGACAAGGGGGAAAAGATCTTTTTTTGACAGCCATTTTCTCCCACTCTCAATATAACCCCCCCAACAAATCATCATCATCATTGTCATCATCATCATCACCATCCTCAGCCATCATTTCATCAGCTGCCTGTAGCTTCAGCACAAAAATGATTCGATGCCTTGACAGTGTAGGAAGAAAAGCACTTTGTAGTTCCACTGCATACGCAAATCATTTTTAATGCTTTTACATTTTTCTGCATGACGGCATGACGAAACCACAGAGTATTCAGACACTGCACACACACACACACACACACACACAAGAAAGGCTGTAGACACAGATTTGATCTGCCTGACTTCTGCATTCTAGTGATGAGATCAGTGCACAAAACATTATGTCCACTTACAAATTAGAAGATTGATTATCTCCCTACTGCGGCACATGTGAAGGTCTGGGACTTGTCTGTGAATTATAGGAGAACAGTCTCTTTTCATAGCCAGTGTCTTGGATGTGGGAGAAATGGGCAAGTGTGAAGACCTGATGGTTAGGGACAGTTTGATCCCCGGGCAGGTCATGACTGAAGTGCCCTTGAGCAAGGCATCTAACCCCACAACTCCTCCCTGGGCGGCATGGACAGTGGCAGTTTCTGATATGGGTGATATGGGAAGGCACCCAGATGTGAGGGTGGCCTGCCCTACCCCTGAGAGGTTCTGTGAAGTGCCCTTGGGACCACTGCATTGCTTAGAACCAGCCAATGTTTGTCATGTGGGATGGGGTGGCGAATGCTGGATGTTTGATTTGAAGGGCTCACAAACTTGGTCAATTAACTGGGGGTGGGGGGGCTGTTGGTGCAACAGCTTTTGGTGCAACAGCTATCGCCGGAGGGGTTGTTCACCCATGGTGCCAAACGGGTTAGGACCACCACTGGCTATGGGATAGGGCTGCCCACCGCTTTGGACATGTTCTCACAGCCCCGTGTTTTCACTAGTGTTTGTGTTTTAACATTCTGTTGTGTGCTAATCACATTGGCAAAGTTTCATCTAAATCTTTGACAAGGCCCAAATTATTGCAGTCAGAAGCAGTTCTGAAATGGCAAGGCTTTTAGGGTGGTCAGCAGTTGTTAATCTTTACCAAAAGTGGCCTCCAAGTTCCCCAGGTCTCAGTCTGAGCATCTGTGCCCGCTTAAAAATGAAGATGTAGCAAAGGGTACTTTGAGTGATGCCATAGAAGAACCACTTCCTGTAAATGAGACGTGTGTGAAGAACCTTCATGTAATTTAAAGGTTCTTAACTAATTAAAAAGTTCTTCACCTTCGCAATCTCTATTGGGTTTGGTTCTTCTATTGCAGTGCCCAAAAAAAATTTGTAGTTTGCACCTTTATTTTTACGAGTCTGGCATGTGTTGGAGCTGACTCCACCTCACAACTTGTAATAAAATGTTTTTGTTATATTTCTTAAAATGTCTGAAGAATGTTTGATGTCTATTGTACAAACCGGATTCCAAAAAAGTTGGGACACTAAACAAATTGTGAATAAAAACTGAATGCAATGATGT
>BRDA01002917.1:11309-25654 GCA_036984385.1 Crenuchus spilurus | reverse complement strand
ACACAGAGAGAGAAGAAAGGTGTTCAAAATGGTCTTGAGAATAAAAGTTCAATATGTCTTCACAACACACTGATCTAGACTGACTCTTACACAGAGTTCATACTCAGGTGTGAGGGAGGTCTGAGAAAAGGGCTACTGAGGGTTCATCTCACACACACCCACACACACAGTGTGAGTGTAGCTGTGCTGAGTCACAGGGTGATGTCATATCACCTGGACTCCTCTAGGTTCTCAGAGTTCTCTCCCTTCCTAAAAACATAGAGCCGTACCAACCATCAGCTGAAGTCTTGGTCCAAACTAGCAAGTAACTGTAGTGATCAGTCTGCTGCACATTAAAAATGCATATTTCACTCTGTGAACAGTGTGAAAAAGTGTTTGTGTTCATAATTTACTTCAAAAAGGACAAATGTCATATTTTATATGTATTACACACACTTCAGGCCTTTTTGATTTGATGTTGATAATGTTTTAATAGTAATTTACTGATCATCAGTAAAACAGCAAATAAAACATTTTATGAATATCAAATATGAGATTTGATCTTTTTGTATTAAAATATGAACATAAATGAACTTTTCAGAAGATTACATGTTTTAGTACATAAAACCACACAAATGTAAGCTGTGCTCCTAAATGTGATTTTATTGTATTGTATAAACTGCTGTATTGATAGTAAATATAATTTGTAACTTTCCATCTCTGCTAATGTGTATATTGTGCTGACAGGTTTCACTGCTGAGGTATGCTCCTCCCACAATACGCTTGTTCACCAGAACCAACAAACACTCTACTTCTCCATCATGGTAGAACTGAATCATCATGAGTGTGCGCTTTTCTTACATCTCTTTGGATGCACAGATGAGTCACTCAGTACTTCTGGCTCTGTGACATGATAAAGGGTCCCTGGTGCAACAATTACCAGAGAATTTAACATCCCCTCGAGAGCTCTGCTGAAGCCTGTGACCATTAAAACCTGCCTCATCTCAAACCAGCTCACTTCTCTACATAACAGGCAGCTAAAGCTGCTGCTTCAATTAAAGAAAATGCTGTAATATTTTTGTCAAAAATTTTAAATGACCTGCGCACACATGAGGATATTATTGCCATAAACATAACATGAAATAATAATGTTGAGAATAAAAATCTTTAAAGAAAGAACAAACTTGAAAAACATAATATTCTTGTTCCTGTCCAAAGAAACACCTGTCTCCATTCTTTCTATTTTTACCTTTTTACATGGATTGAGCACTGATGATGCCCTTTGCACTGCATGCAAAATTCATGACGGTTGGACTAACATAAGTGGTCCTAAAATTTTTAAATGAAATCTCTTCACACTGACTTTCATTAAAAGCACAGAAGGGTTTTCCTCTTTCCTGTAAAGTCACTACTTTACAGATACCTGTTTTTCTTGGAATGTGACAATGTATAAAAATTTCAGGTATACTGAATACTTACTCTATTCAGCAGTGGTCTCTCTCTCACACACACACACACACACACACACACACACACACACACACACACACAAATCACACACAAACACACACACACCTCACCTGTTAAGAGCAAAAGCATAGTGGAACTTCACATGAGGATGGGCCACAGGGTCAAATGTTGGAAGTTTTTCTAGAGTTTCAACCAGTTTCACAATAGATTCATAATCCTGAAAAAATAAAGCAACAAATTAATGAGTATTTAAAAATCCCCACACAGAAAAGCACTTTGAGCCAATATGCAGCAGCTCCACTTGGGTCACAAAGTGTCTGCATATGTAAAAAGATATAAATCAATGAAAATGATTTCCCCCACAGAACACTGACTAAAATCTACGAGCACAGGACACAGCCTGAGGTTACTTCTATGCTTCTCATGTGAGAATATACACAGTTACTGAACTCACTGATTCAAACAAAAAGAACAAAGATACTCTGGACTGAAGGGTTTCATTCAGAATGCATTACAGATCATTTCATTGTGAGTTGTTTAGAGTGGACTTTACATAGACCACAAAGAGAAATGTTATATTATGACCAGAATATGAACTGAAAGTGTTCTGAAGGTGTGTGTCCCCCACCCAATAAGGACCCCCTTCTCAAATTGTGAGTTTATGGGGGGTCCCTAAGTGAATTTCAGTCTGGTGTGTGTGGGGGGGGACGCGTTTTTATGTACATGTTATTATTTACTCAGATTCAAAACTTCTTTTATCTAAAAGTTAAAAACTAATTTTTAACAAGTTTTTAAGAATGAATCTCTTAAGGGCCCCCGGGTGGCTCAGCAGACTAAGGATCTGTGACTATGATCCCAAGTTTGAATAAATGGTGACAAAATCAGGGGTAAAATATAACATTAATAAAAAAGAATGAAATTCTTCAATCACATCTCACATTCCCACATAAAACGGAATGTAAAGTGTGTTCAGTGACACAGCTAATAAGTACCATGCTCGCTCCGATACCAGTTTTATTTGAATTTAATTAAAAAGACTCTTAGCTACAGTCCTGATCAACAACATATGACCTTTAGGTTTTAAACATGGTTATAAGAGCTGCAGAGTCCTGTCAATCTAACACCGTCCATTATTAATGAACCTTCTTCTGCATTATACTCCTAATTCAGTGCACAGCATGTGTGTGTTCATAAAGTGAATCAGTCAGTCAACATTTATCATTTGTTGTTATTGTTATTTATTGATGACGGATGAGACGGTGACTGAGCACATGAGGAAGTGTTGATAGAAGGGAAATAAAGGAAAGATCCACAAAATGATTGTGCTATGTTAAATCCATTTTTGTCTTTTCTCCACATAAAAACTGCATTCTTACATAAAAGCCTGCTGGATTTAACCCTCTTTTGCATGTGTTAGGAAATCACTGATCTTTGGCTACACATTTCCATTTATTGTGGTTCAGTATTTCAAATATATATCATTTTTGAAACAACAGTAATAATAATATAAAGGATGTTTTTAAATGACATGAAAGAATATAATTAATAATTTAACATCATTATAGCAAAAAAAACGTAATCTTATTTAATTGTAACTTAGTTATTTAATTGTCTGTTATAGTTACATAGAAGCAACACTGCAATTCACACAGCAGGAAAAGGTCAAATAATGCTGTAATGTTGGTGCAACACACACACGCACACACACACACTGCATTAGTGATGACTTACTGAAGTATTAGAGACAGATTGCTGAAAAAGCATGAGGATGCTTGCACGTTTTTGCTCTGATGCAACTCGCATTTTATACACTGACAAAATCAGCATTTATAATAGTCATGTATTGTGAAATTATTTTTTCAGTAGGGGTGTGACGATACACTCAGCTCATGAGATGAGACGAGACACGATATTGGGTTCACGAGAACGAAGCGAGATGAGATTTTAAGAGTCTCTTGACTGTGGAAGTTGAGGTCCGAATGTGTTTGTCAGCGTTGTCTGGCTTGTTGGCGTTTTCTTCACAGGTGCAGTTGTTGATTTGAGTACTGAGTTGTGGTGGTGCTGTAAATGTCTCTGCATAGTGTTCGTACTAGTATTAGTATTAGTACGCCATTATTTTCATACAATGTTTGCATATGGTCCATGTCTTATCAGTCTCTCTCTTGCCATTTATCATTTCCGCCGTGTACCCAAAATGCTGCCAAACAAACGATTTGAAAGTGGTGGGGTCATCTTCAATAGTAATACCTGTATTTTCCGACGTCATTCTGGCTGCTTGCTGGATCACAAATCTTTTTACCGTGACGAGAAATATCGCTGAGTTACATCTCGCGAGATCTCGTGACAAGAGATCTCGTCACACCCCTATTTTTCAGACAAACAACATGGCTGCCACATGTCATGTGTCCATTAATACAAGTCCACTATTCCACTTGTCTCTTTTAGAAAAAGTATTTATCCTTGGCTTCTGTGTTTTTTGTGTTATTATTATGTGGCTTTTTCCTTTTATTATATCAGTCTGCAGCAGAGCCACACAAACAACCCTCAACTGGTTTCACTCGTATCTCTCAGGCTGTTCTCAGTTCATTAGGTTAAAGTCATTCACTTCCCATTCAGTCCCTGTAACCACAGGTGTACCCCAGGCCTCTGTCCTGGGGCCTCTCCTCTTCATCATTTACTTTCTCCCCCTTGGTTACATATTCCACAAACATCATATTCACTTTCATTGTTATGCGGATTACATCCAGCTCTACCTCTCTACCGAACCTAACTCCACACTCCCATTTTCCTATCTCACCAATTGCCTTTCTGAAATAAAATCCTGGTTCACCTCAAATTTTCTCAAACTAAACAGTAATAAAACTGAATTTATCTTAATTGGCACTAAATCCACTTCTAATAAACTCTGTAACTTCTCGATCCCCATTGAAAACTCCTTCATCTCCCATTCCCTTCAAGTAAAGAGTCTGGATGTCATCCTTGATAGTACTCTTTCCTTCACTTCCCATATTAACAATATTACCAGATCTGCCTATTTCCATTTCCGTAACATCAATCGTCTTCGCTCTTCCCTTACTCCAGTCAACTGCCATCCTTGTCCATAGTTTAGTTACCTCATGTCTAGACTACTGTAATTCCCTGTTGTTTGGCCTTCCACAAAAAACTCTTCATAAACTTCAACTGGTCCAAAACTCAGCTGCTTGTATTATAATATACACTCCTTCCATCCATCATATGTGAACTACATTGGCTTCCCATCACTCAATGCATCAATTATAAAATACTTCTTCTCACATTCAAAGCTATTCATAATCTTGCTCCTCCATATTTCTCAGATCTCCTTCACATTTCCACACCCATCTGCACTCTTAGATCCTCCTCTTCCATCCACTTAACTGTCCCCCTGCCTGTCTAGCTACCATGGAGAGCAGAGCTTTTAGCCCCTCTGCTCCTCAGCTTTGGAACTCACTCCAACTGGATCTTCCAACACTGATTCACTTTCAATCTTCGATAACACTTTATAATCACTTTCATTAATAAGCTCATTAACTAATGATTAATAACTGTGAACAAATATTAAAATATTTTATTTTATTTTTAAATTGTTTATAATTTTTTATATTTACTGTATTTTATGCATATCTACTATTTCTTTGTAAGGTGAGCTTGAGAGTCAAGAATGGTGCCTATAAATAAAATGTATTATTATTATTATTATTATTATTATTAGTAGTAGTAGTAGTAGTAGTAGTAGTAGTAGTAGTAGTAGTAGTAGTAGTAGGATGATGATGATGATGATGATTATTATTTTTAGTAGTAGTAGTAGTAGTAGTAGTAGTAGTAGTAGTAGTAGTATTACAGACCTATTTACTGTAGTGCAGTCAGTCATTAGACTCTTAAAGAAACATCTACATCTACCTCTATCAAACTGCACCATGTCTACTTCAATCTGACTGGACTTTGGATAGATTATACTACATCTTCAACCACAAACTGCTTCTCTCTCTTTAGGCCACAGATACCTCTTTCAGATCATAATAATGTGCCTTTTAGATAAATCTCCTTTAAACTGAGTCTACATGCATTAAAAGTTTACATAGATGAAATAAGACATAGCTTGTCTCCAGTAAAACTGCACCATGTCTGCTTTCCTTAGACTGGACTCAGACTACCTCCATTAGATTGGAGTGTATTTGCATGCAGCAAACACAGAAACCAAAGGCAGCCAGGCTGAGGCAGAGCAGAGTCTGGAGAGAAGCTGAGCTCTTTAAACATTTACACTGATGCTCTGAGACATGGGTCTGATTCCAATTCAGAGAAAATCAACCCTTCTCAGCTTCCCCATTCTGCTGGTGAAAGCATGATCATTCTGCTTTGAGGAGGAGGTGTTCTATAGGTGTGCATGTATGAATTACATAATCCAACTATAAATGATAATCCAGTGGTCAGCAATTATGACAGCAATGCGTCAATGATGTGCTCAAAATCAGGTTTTTTTTTTTTTTATTCATTCTTATCAACTTATAATATTAATGCAATAACGCACACTTATGCATAATTTTAATTTCAGGTGCATCTAAAAAAAATGCAATTTGTAAAAAAAAAAAAAAAAGATTTGGTAATTAAAAATGTAAACTGTCAAATTTCACCAATAATCATTATGGCTTAAAGCTCATGAAAATAAAAAAAAAATTAGAATTTCAAATAAGAATATTTTATTTAGAGTTTGAGTAAATTACTATTCAAACAGCATCAATAATAAAACAAAAAAATGCTTGAAATATGTGTCTTTACATGTAATAAATATAAAATATGAGTTTACCTTTTTGAATTAATTACGAACACACTTGAGAGCTTCTGAATGAGACACTAGTACAAGCAAATCACAAATGACTGAAAATCACTGGATCTGCTATAAAAATATTGAATCTTGTATAGTGTCCTTGAGACCCTTAAGGTTTAGTATTAGGATTAGCAAGTTCTAGCATTAGAAAAAAACTGCTAAGTTAGACTAGTAAGTGATGAGCTGATAGCAAGATAGAGTCTCGTGACCAGCTTGCATCAGTTGATTTCTGATCAGAACGTAGCGAGCTGCGAGCCTGAGTGACGCCAGCAGGGTAGTGGCATAGACAGGCTTTATAGCCCCCGTCTGTGCTCACAGAAGCCGGAGCAAGCCCCCCCCCGCCCAGCGCGCAGTCAGACTTCGAGCTCTTGCGCCTAAATCCAGGGTCTTCATCATTATTTGCAATATATATGAAGAAAAGCGCAGAGACCTGAAAGGAGAGAATGCAGAGAAGCTGTGCTTCCTGCACTACAACTTACCATTTTTGAATTGGCAGTATTAGAGCTAGAGTAAATTTTGTTCCTTCTGTTTCAGTTTAAATGACTATTTTATTTTATTGAACTTTATTATATTATAGCATAGTACTGTTCCCTGAATGTTTTGTTTTCAGGCATATGTAAAACACTGACAAATGTTTTTCTTTTATGTATTTTTCTAAAAGGTTTTAAAATGTGCAGTTGTGTTTGTTCCAAACAGGTCTTCAATATATGTTAAAATCTTTGTAATTTTTATGTTACATTATTTATTATTATGTTCATATCAAGCACTGGTTTACTTTTGACAATAAAATTATTTGAAAGAAGTTATATGTTAAATCTTAATTTCCATTTAAATGTATATAAATTAATACAAATTGTAAAAAAAATATCGGCCGATACATCGTTATCGGCATTTTCTTCCTCTTTATTATTGGAATCGTATCGGCCACCCCAAAATCCATATCAGTCGGGCTCTAATTGTTAATGTAATGATGTGTAAAGATTATGTTTAAAATACCTGGCAAATACTACTGACAGACACTCCAAACACATTTACAACTTGCACAAAGGGCTGTTTCTCCAGCAATGCAGAAGTGAGTAAATACTTATTCTGTCTGAATTGGTTTCAGCTTGTGAATACCTGCCCATTCAATATTCATTCAACATCAAAAAAGGAAGATTAGTTCTTTTGGGATATCAGCAGAGAAAGTCCAGTCACCATGTTCTTATAAAATCATTACTGAAAGGTTGCCATGGCAAAAGCACTTTTAGACAGACAATACAAGTACATTATGAATACAGTGTAAAAACACTATAAATAGGCTGCTTTTAAAGCTTTTAGGACCCCCAAAGTCTGACAATGCTCCTTACATTTCTCTGTCTCTCTTAAAAGTGTGACAAACATGGATTTCAGCAAGGTTTACTGTGGTCTTGACTTGTTGTGTATGGTTTTGCTTTACAGAAAAAATAATCATTTTTTTCCATATTTTGTTATTGCTTGACATGAAAACAAATGGTGGAAACACACACTTACACATATACAGAATGTATCTAATCATTATGTAAGTAGCTGTTTAAAAAAATAAATAAATAAATAATTAGACTTCTTTAGGTTGAAACATACATTATAGGATGCTGATAAGACATATTGTATTGTACAGTAAAGTGCAATGTTATTACCTGTATGTCTCTGTATGACAGGAGCAGGTTAATCACAATGTCAGCTGAGAGACACTCCACATTGTCCAGTCGCTGTTGGATCCGCCCCAACTCTGCTGCTAGCTCCGCCCCCGTATACAGCTCCCGAGCTTTGCGGATCTCGTTGAGTATCGTCTCCCGAAAGTACTGGCTAGAGAGACACAAACACATTCAGAGGACATCAGCTCGGTCCTCAATATCCTCAGCTCATCTACATTCTGTTCACTTACAGCTGCCACATACCCAAGCCAGCCAACTGCATTCATAGTCCTGAATTATCAGCGCTGGGGTGGTAGGAGCACAACAAAGAACAATGTGGGTGATTGTCTGGGAGATCTCATAGAACATGGCACTCATTTCCCCCTTTAGAGCTGTTACCACAGCAATGACACCCAAAGTGAACTAAACCCCTGTCTGAGTTAAACTGGCACTAATCAACAATGTCCTTTCCACAAAAAATGACCAGGATGATGCATTTTGAGAAAGCAATTTGTGAAATGATACCATACTTTGCGTGGCATATACTACTCATCACATATAACTTTTGAGCAAAACAGTATCACGTTAATTCAGTGCCACAAAAAAATGTATATGATGAAAAAGTTCATTGATCTTCATAATTTAATTCAAAAAGATAAACTGGCCTTATATTGTGAGTTTTGGAGACTAGTACTTAGCTTTACTGGTGTTCAGATGGAGAGTGAAGGGATTTTAAAGAAATCTGTGTGGGGTGGAGTGAGTGGGTGGGTGGGTGAGTGAGTGAGTGGGTGGGAAGGTGGGTGAGTGGGTTGAGTAAGATAAATAGACAGACAGACAGACAGACAGACAGACAGACAGATAGAGATAGTACTTTATTGATCACTTTAGGTGGTTCCTTCAGGGAAATTAAGGAGTGAGTGAGTGAGGGAGGGAGGGAGGATGGAAGGAAAGAAAGAAAGCAAAAACAAACAAAAAAGAAAGAGTGCTTGCTGTTCATTTGGATCTGTATCTGTAAATAATGCAGAATCTTTTCATAAAAAAATGCACTGTGTGTCCAAATGTTAGTGGACACCTCTTCTAATGAATGTATTCAGCTACTTTAAGCTGCACTTATGACTGATGCTGATGTACACACAGCTTGTTTAGTCCCTATAGAGACGTTCTGCCAATAGAACAGGACTCTCTAGAATAGATGAGCATGAACCTATTGGCACTAAGCATAAGGCGAGGTGTGGGTTAGAGTGCCACCCAAAAACAACAAACAAAGCCCCCCAGCATTGATATAGGAAGCAGTAGAACTGTGTTCTCTGGAATGACAGTGCTACATCCAGTACTTGGGGATGAGGTGGTGGTGAACATCTAACACTGAATGCAATCCTCACATTAACACTCCACAATCTAGGAAGCCATCCCTGCACAGCAGACACAGTCACTCCAACAAAAGCACAAACTCTTTAATACTGTTGTTTTGTAACAAACAATAAATGAGCAGGTGTCCCAATACTCCATGGAGTGTATATCTGTAGCCAGTTACATTTGTACTAGGCAATAATTAGCAGAAAAATGATAAAAAGTGCTAAAAAGATTTTTGACAAAATAAAGTTTGTCACATTTATTTACACAAGATACTGTTCAAATAAATAAAATAAACGACTCTGCCATTGTGTAGAGTTTTGCAGCTCGTCTTGTTGACTACCATCTTTCCAGAGGTACCAGGTTCACATCAGTGCTCATTATGATGGTATTACACCACCCAGAGGACTTCAGGTCAGTCCTAATACTAAAGCACTGTTAGGACTCTCTCCATCACTTTTACACTGTCTCTGACTATAGGAAGGTAAAGACATGCACAAGCCTCCTCCGCTGTGTGTGATGCAGCCAGCACCTCTTTTCTAACTACCACTGATACACCGTCACTAGAGAGCCTAACATGCTCGGAGGAAAGCGCAGGGTTCCCTGCTCCGAATTGACCAATCAGTAGACGCCTGAGCCAGCGGACATTGTAGTGCGAGAGTGATAGTGAGAGAGAGAGAGAGAGAGAGAGAGCACCATCTACCAGCCCAGAGAGAGAACTGCCAATTTTTTTGTGCTCTCTTGGGCAAAACAGCATGACCGGGATTTGAACTCACGATCTACTGGTAATAGTGTTAGAATCTTAGCCTGCTGAGCCACTGGTTGGTTGAATTTAACCTCCTAAGACCCGAACATGGCATGGCATGCATTCTTTATTCCTCTTTGCTATGTGGGCTGATTGGCACCTGATTAGTGTAAAAACAAAGAATGATCTTTTTACATGATGATGTCTGAGGTGGCAGTATAATGGCCTCATAAGAGGACACCAGGCAAAATTTAGTTTTGTGGTCTAAACAACTCACAATGTGATGTCCACATATGTGGACATGCCAGGTCCTAGGAGGTTAATAATGGTCAGATTAACTATCCTGTTCTTAGGGTGCAGCTAGTGCACATTCTGTTTACCGACATCTGTAAGTACTAGCTCAAGTGTCAACACATATACAGTATTGAAGCATTCATCAAAGCTACATGAGTAAAGTATTTAAGCTGCTGTATTTGTTCAGTGACTGCTCCTGGCTAAGCTAGAAAGACGATACCTCTGTATTCCACCAGATTTGTTCACCTGATGCCTCATATGATGTCTGAGAAACTTGTCAACACGGCAGGAGACACAATGTCTATCACACGCGCACACACACACACACACACACACACACACACACACACACACACACACACACACAGACAGAAAGGCTAGCAGTAATTGGAGAACAGATTACTGTTTTCAAACAATCTGCTTTGTTTCCCCTCAAGAGCAGAAGTGTAGTTTCACTGGTGTCTTATTTCACTGATCCAATTTTCAAATAAGCAAGTTACACAATCAGACTGTGGTGAACTTAAACCGGATGGCCCCAGACTTTGGTCTCAATGAGCCTCATTCATCAGTACCTTCCTGAGATTTTATCCTTAAATTGTTCTGAATTATGACTGTAACTGAAATCTTTTCATGGTGAGCAGGTGTAGATTCTGATTCACGCAAATGGGTTGGTGGATGTCAGAATCTCCATGAAAACTGTGTAGATGGGTTTTAAGAAGACATTTATGTGAAAGAGGCCCAATGCCCTCTGGTTCTGGTCTTGAGTTAGTGTCATCTCAACAGCGAAGTCCGAGATGTATCTTCTGTGCTAAGAAACATTCACAGTGTACATCAATCAGTCACAGCACTAAGTAGCTGATATGATTAGCCGTGCCACCAAACGGGTCTGAACCATCAAGTCCTGGACTCTACAATACCTCTGAAGATGCCCTGTGGTGTCTGATACAAAGACTTAAGCAGCAGATCCTTTACATTGCGAGGCGGAGCTGCTACAAATCAGAATCCTAGCACATCCCACAGACCGAGATACAGGACATACCTGAGGAGTACCTCACATTTTTTCTGCAGCATCCAGCGCAAGGATTGCTGAAGTCTAAAGATTAGACAGAGAAGATTAAAAACAGCAATTAAAATGTCTGAATTTTCTTTACGGCCACACCAGCTCTCACATCAGTAATAAACAGCAGCTTCTCTCAGCAGCAGACAGCTCATCCATGTTATTGCCATAAAGACATGAAGGGGAGAGTGAAACAGGGTGAAAGGCAAAAAGCAGGAAGGGTGTGAGAGGACCAGGCCTGACGTCAGGCATCAAATCTGTTCTTATGCCACTCTAACATTACCCAAAACTACACACAGTGAACCAGAAGACATACAAGTATCCTTTGATAGAAGACTGAAGGAGGAGTGTCACCACTTTTTAGCTCAGTTTTATCTGCCAAACTTCTGATGGAGAATAAACGGCTGTACTAAAGCCTATAAACTCAAACTGTGTTGATATATACTCCAGTCATAAGATGTTACAGGGTTTGCTGCCTGCATAAATACACCAGCACACCAGTCTCAGGTGTAGAAAAGTGCAACACTATCATCATGGACAAAAGACGCAATTTGACTGATGGTCTAAAGCGCATGATAAAAGGGTACTGGGCAAAGGACGACAGCATCTCAGACACAGCTAACTTTGTGAGATGTTCTTCACGTAGTGAAGGTGCATCTCCCAATGTCCTAACAGCGGTGATCCATGGGAAGATCTACTCCAGTGAATGGTACAGAGCGCGATTGGTGCGCCACAGTGAACCAGATAACAAAAAAGTGCAAAAAGATGCACTGTTAAGGCACCAATATTAACCAAGGTTCATCATCAATGTTGCCTCCAGTTTGTACCAGGGTACCATAATTGGACAACAGACAATTGGGAAATAAATGTTACCTTGGAGGAATCCAGTTTTCTGCTGCATACAGTGGTGAGACTGTGGTGTATACGCATCCAAACACAGAACCACCTACAAAACACAACTATTGTTATCTGTCTGTGGCCTAAACCTTCTCCTGATCTCAATCCATTGGAGCACATCTGGAAACACTCGGATCACTAGATGCACTTTTTTGACCAGCAATCACACACAGTCCTCAGCACTCTGCTGCATTTGGAATGAGCACAAGTGCCTCTTGATAACTTCCATCAACTAATACAGTCAATGTCTCACTACTGTCATCTGAGCCAATGGTGATTATTCCCTCCATAATGGGTAAGTAAGTGAATATATGTTTGTGTTTTAAAAAATGAGATCAAGATCAAGACCTTTTCCATCTTTAATGTGACTCTTCTGTACAGTTTCATTAAAAATAAAAAACTGAAGTCATACAGAATAATGTGGTTGCATAGATATGAACATCATCTTGTATTTGGGGGTGTGGCTGTGTTCAGAATTAACTAATCATATTCAAACTCATGTTTAATACACGTCTGCCATCATTTAAAGTCATTTATAACCACAAATAAAGTTCAGCTGTTCTAGTAGATTTTCCTGATATTTACTCAGTTACACTTACAGCAAAAGCCACAAAGAGCTCATAAACATATCAAAACGATATCATTGTTAAAAGGAATCAGTTAAGAACTTGATAAAATTTGACACAACAGTGACATCACCAAGAACTGGACTTCCCTTCCAAAGTGAAGAAAAGACAAAAAGAAAACTGGTCCATGAGGCCACCAAAAGGACATTAAACGAGTTGCAAGAATTTCTGGCAAGTACTGGTTTTGTAGTACATGTGACAACAATCTCATACATTCTTCATATGCCTGGGCTGTGGGGTAGGATGGCAAAACAGAAGCATTTTCTAACAACAAAAAAACACACAAGCTCAGCTTTGTTTTGCAGATGTTGTGATTTGATGAGACCCAGAATGAGCATTCTGACCGTAATTCTAAAAGGTATGTTTGGTGCAATCACCAAAAGAACAGCAGACCCACAGTGAAGCATGGTGGAGGAGCATTATGGTTTGGGGCTGTTTTTCTGAGGCTTTAGTGAATGTGGAGTGAATTATGAACAGCTCCAAAGCTCCAATTCTGCCGCAAAACCTTCAGGCTTCGGCTAAAAAACTAAAGATAAAGAGGAATTTCACCTTTCGACCCAAAGCACACCTCCACATCAACAAAAGAATCTAGAAACAAAATCTAGGTTTTGGAGTCAGAGCTCAGACCTGAACCCAGTTGAGCATCTGTGGGTTGACCTGAAGAGGGCTGCACAGAGATGCTCTCACAGTCTGACAGATTTGGGGCACTTTTCTGCAAAAAGTGCAAAGTCAAACCCTAAAAGATTTCCGTTTATTTTTCAATGGAATTGTTTAGAGGTGATGTCAGAATGTTTTTCACCTTTAATGATGCATCTTTTTCTGATTTTTAAAGCCCAAACTTTTGAATGCCACTGTATATATACACTAGCTTTCATAAAAAACGCTTTACTTTTTCTCTTTATTTTTGTCCAGAATTTGCCTAAAAAAACACACACACAAACACACACACACTAAGACACACTTTATATTTCTTTTCCTCTGTAGTGAGAACGCTCTTCTTTTCTGAAGCCCCGCTGAAGTGTGGAGCACTGTGAGTACTCTCAGCCTAACAGCCCTGACTCACAGCTCTATCAGTGTGACAAAGAGGAACTCGCACGGTTTACACACACAGACATACACACACACCCGTAAGGCAGCTGTGTCTCTTTCTGACTTTATTACCCCAGAGTTTTGATTTATATTTGCATGTTATGATTAAAGTGTTAATGATTACACTGCATTACTCACAGCAGGGAAAGTACAGACACCAGAGTCAGAGGCAGCTATGTGTGTGTGTGTGTGTGTGTGTGTGTGTGTGTGTGTGTGTATTGATTATTAGATGTATGATGAACAGATTTTAATGATTTGATGACACTGTAACTGACAGAAAAATTCAATGTCACAGTAGTTTAGTAATTTTAGACAAGTAGTATGTAGATTATTAGTT
>BRDA01002916.1:11959-27735 GCA_036984385.1 Crenuchus spilurus | reverse complement strand
AAATGTTACATTTACTCAGATTTAACTTTTGATCTGTCATCTATGTTCTATTACGAATAAAATATTGACATTTGCCATCTCCACATCATTGCATTTCGTTTTTATTCACAATTTGTATAGCGTCCCAACTTTTTGGGAATCCGGTTTGTACAATTTAGTCTGAATGAATGAAATGTACAAAATGTGAGATACATGCACTTTGACCCTAATATTCCTCATTTTTATATTTGTATTGTAATAAATTTATATACAAAAGCTTTTAAATTACAATTCACAACTATGATACACTTTGGCTTAAACTTAACTCTGTAAATGTCTTACTGTACACTCTTAAAAGAGACGGTTCTTCAAAGGTTCTTTAGCCAAAAAATGGTTTTATAGATAACCATGATCACTCAAAGAACCCACTGGGTTCTTTGCATGATGAAAGGGTTTTTTCAGATTGGTGAGGAATGTGTTGTAGATGGTTCTATACAGAACCTTTTTGAAAATGGTTCTATATAGCCTCCAAAAGGGTTCTGCTGTAGTTATGATGTCAAGCTTGTAAATATATATAGAACCATTTGCATCTAAAGCACATTCCTCATCAATCTGAAGAACGCCTACATCATGTAAATAACCCTTTGGGTTCTTTGAGTGCTCATGGTTCTATATAGAACCATTTTCTTTACTAAAGAACCCTTGAAGAGCCATCTCTTTTAAGAGTGCAGTCACAATTACAAGCTTGTAATAATAGAGGAACCCTTTTGAGGCTATATAGAACCACTTTCAAAAAGGTTCTGTATGGAAATATCTACAACACTTTCCTTATCAATCTGAGGAACCCTTTCACCATGGAAAGAACCTGTTATCCACATGAAGGGTTCTTTGAATGTTCATGGTTCTATATAGAACCATTTTCTGTACTAAACAAGTTTTGAAGAACCATCTCTTTTAAGAGTGCAGTCACAATTTCAAGCTTGTAATAATAGAGGAACCCTTTTGAGGCTATATAGAACCACTTTCAAAAAGGTTCTGTATGGAAATATCTACAACACTTTCCTTATCAATCTGAGGAACCCTTTCACCATGGAAAGAACCCTTTGTCCACATGAAGGGTTCTTTGAATGTTCATGGTTCTATACAGAACCATTTTCTTTACTACAGAACCCTTGAAGAACCATTTTTTTAAGTATAGAGCTATGCATATATGTAACAAAACAAAAAAAACTGGTTTTGGTCTGATTTGAAGTGTTTTCAGACTGTAAGCTTAGCTATCAGTTTCAGGTTTATAGCTCACTCCTTATTCAAGTAGACAAGAGCCTGGCCGTGTTTAGGACTGCTCGTGAAATCCAAACTGCACAACAAACAACATTACCTAGTGCTTAGCATTAGAAACCTCAAACAAAAGACTTCCCACATTTCAACTCGTTCCTTTACTTCTGATAGAAAATGAGAAAAAAGTCAAATCTTGCCACGTTCCTTATGCTTGTGTAACTTTCTTCTGTCTGTGCCGGTTCTGTTCATATACAGTTAAAACATGCTGTTGTTCCTTAGAGGAGACAGGCTGTCTCTTTCTTTGCTTTGAGCAGCCGTTCTTTGTCAAGTAAGGATTGTTATTCTTGTTTGTTGTTTGATGTAGCTTCACTTGTTTTGTTTTAGCGTCCTTGGTCTCAAACTAGTTTCGTCTAGACCTTTTTTTTGTCTTGTCTTCAGGCTTCAGTTTCCAGCCGTGTGTGTACTAATGAATTTAGTATCACTTTCAAATACTAGAACAGACGGGGAGTTTGTTTTCTTCTTTAGCGTAGTTGCTTTGGGTGTCTTACTTTAGTTTTCTTCTCTCTGGGGTATAAATGGATACGGCAGCAGTGTTTGGCCCTGGCAGATCATACTTCTGCTCTTTGCAGTGGGAAAAGCAGAATAATGGTGTATATGTACAGTATATGTTTGTGTGCATGAACAGTGTGTCATAATGTGAGTGGACAGACTATGTTTGAGAGGTAATGGTGCAGCCGAGTGTTGTCTGGGCGCACAGTGAATACAGTTTCAGTCATGTCATGCCCTCACTGTGCTCTTATTAACCTCACCAGTGAAGCAGCTCAAGCCATTTCAGACACACAGCACAAGTGCAGCCAGATGGACTTAAATATATATATGTGTGTGTGTGTGTGTGTGTGTGTGTGTTTGTTTTCATATATTTTAAGGACAGACATGTCATGATTGTAGAAAAATCTGAGAAAAAAAGTCAACAAAATGACCCTGATATTGTGCCTCACCTTTGGTTTTCTTTTCACTTTCTTTTAAAGATAGTACATGTGTGTAATTACACAGTCATTACACTGTAAATATTGAAATTCTAATTAATTAACTTAAGTAAACTTAAAAAATTGCCATAAGCTATATTAAAGTAACCCTATCAAGTGTATTCGTTTATTTTGTTTAAAGTTAATGAAACTAGGGAATTGCATTTAGTTTAACTAAGCCAGCCTTAGTTGAAATATTTTGAGTAAGCAGGTGGGAATGTCATTTAGGAAATGCATATACTGAGGCATGTGAGGCTAAAATATGTACATATACAGTATATCACAAAGTGAGTACACCCTTCACATTTCTGCAAATATTAAATGAGACTTGGATATACAGTAACTTAGAGTAGTCAGTGTACAGCTTGTATAACAGTATACATTTACCATCTTCTGAACATAACACACAGCCTTTATTGTCCAAATATCTGCAACACAAGTACATACACATTACACTTATATAGCGCCTTTCTAGACACCCAAGGACACACTTCATATACACATACTCCGGCAAGAAGCGGCAGCCGGTCGCGCACAGCGTACTCTCAACCAGAAGCAACCATCCACCTGGAGGACTACATCAAGCACTAGGGGGATCACCCAGGATAGAGTGCCAACCATATCTGGGCATACACACATACATACACACATTCATACACACACCAGGGTATTTTTTGTCATGTCATGTCACACTCCGTCATCGCTTCGCGATGGTAGGCTGCACAGACGAGTCACTTCTCTCCAATGCCATCTGTCTCTGGTTGCTTGTAGCAGGCTAGGACCTGATAATCCAGTCCATGTCTTGATGTTGGTATTTTTTTTAGAGTAGCCAATTCACCTGACCTCCATGTTTTTGGACTGTGCGGGGAAACTGGAGTCCCCGGAGGAAACCCACGCAAACACGGGGAGAACATGGAAACTCCGCTCAGATGTGGACTCGAACCCAAGACCTCAGCGCTGAGAGGTGAACGTGCTAACCACTAAGCCACCATGCCGCCCCAAGTGAGTACACCTCACAGTGAACATGTCCAAATTATGCCCATAGTGTCAATATTTTGTTACTGCTTTAACCTTATCTTTCAATAAGACTGTTTTGGTGCCCCCATGGGTAATTGGTGGGAACTCACACGACATACATGTGACAAGACCTGACAAGACAAGAGGGCACAACTTGGGACGTCACATCAGGGGAAAGGTCACAATATTAAATATTTCGTTGACTACTGAAGAATTTAAATTTTTATTAATTTTCTTAATTAATAAATAAATTTTTAAAAATTCTATTAATTATTAATATAAATCTTTATTATTTATCTTTATTAATTATCATAATCTGCTATTGTATATAAAATAAAATTCAATAAAAAAATCTTTAAATTGAAGTATGTATGCATGTCCAAAATTGCAACTTTATCAAAAAAGGCAAAAAACATTAACTTTTACTGAAAGTCAATATAACAAAAAAATCCATTACAGGTCGTTTTGGTGTTTCTATTGGTCCATTTATAATAAAATACTCACGTAATTATTCCATAAGAACAAATCTTTGTGTGAGATAAGCGAGATATAGCAAGCATGAGCTGAGCTGAATGTTGTTGAGACAAAGCAAATGAATGAGAGTAATAAAGGGAGAGAGGGAGAATGAAAGAATAATGAAAGGGAGCAGGGATGGACAGACCACTTTGTACAGACAAGTGAGACTGAGGAAGCTTTACCTTCCAAATCAGAAAAAAAATAACAAAAAAAACCCCATCTCACCCCGTGCCTTTGAATGAGAGACAGAGGAAGAAAGAGAGAGAGAGAGAGAGAGAGAGAGAGAGAGATAAGGGCCTGCAGATGAAAACCTTCTTCCTTTTTTCATGTCCGGCCTTTGCCTTTTCTGTTCAGCCCAGGGCACCTCATCCCTCCATACTGCCAAATAAGATGGAAAGACCATGGCCACCAGAGAGAAGGAAAGAGAAGAATTGAAGGAGAAGGAGTAGAGGACAGAGTAAGGTACTTCAGGAAGGGAGGGAGGATCTGCAGACATAGGCATGATTACCCTGCCCACTGTTATCTTTATTTGACCTGGTCAGTGCAGTGTCAAGTATTTACAGTTTGAATCACCAGAACACACACAGTACTGCTTTGAGTCATATGCTGCTAGCATAGCATTCACCTTGATTTAATGTCAAGAACAAAATTTATAAAATGTTTCAAAAATGTGAGAAAAATTACTTAAAGGAAAATTATTCAGAGAAAAAAATCCCTCATTCAGAAATGATAACAAAACCACATGTTCCACAGTGCATTTATGTATTTATCACTTTGTGCTACCTCTCTTGGATTATACAATAAAACACAATGAATCATACAGAGAATGTATTTGAGACTATTCCTCCATACACAATCTCTGTAGACTGTCCATAGTATTAGGTCACACCACGGGTTTTTACGGAGTTTAAATCAGTGGACTGAGAGTGGAAAACGCTTGTGCTTGTGTTTGTGTTTGTTGAAACATTTTGGTGCGTATCTGGACATGTTTTGGTCCAGGTGGAAGAATCATGGTTGAATCCTTTTAGTTTCTTGGAAAAGGCAGACAAATTTTGACTTTAACTGTCTGGGTAGTTCTTGGAGTCTTTGATATCCTGTAATCACACACCCTCCACCATACTTAACAGTTGGCATCAGGTGCTCTTCAGGGTAGTTATCTGTCTTTACACACCTTAAATGATTGTTGCAATAAAGCTCAATTCATATCATCCTAGAACAAGGTTGCATGACTTCCAAATGATCTATTGGTATGGATGTGGCATCTGGTGGTAGTTCACAATGCAACTTTTTGTCCTATAAATCTCCAGCAGTGATAATTTGGAATTTATTTGTGTCTCTTACCATCCACCTCAGTGTATATGGGGATAAAATAAACTTAAGTATTCATCCTCTGTCAAGTCTTCCACAATTAAATTTATATTACCAGTTGTCAGCATCAACTTGACAACACTTAATAAATATTTCTTGATTTTGTTACATTACCAATGAGTTATTTAACCTACAGAGGGTCACTGAAAGTAAAATGTGACCAATACTTAAACAAAATTATGTGTTCAATAAAACAAGCTTCAAAGTACAGATTCCAAAGGCCAGGAATTACCTGCTCAAAGTAGTTGAGATGGTTTTATTAAGAAATAAAGAAATAACTACAGTGGTAACCCTACTTACGAGCATCCCTACTAACGAGTATTCCAGGTAATGAGTCGAGATCTCGGAATATTTTTGTTCCAGGTAACAAAATTCCAAGTAACAAGTAGTGTAAATTTGTTCAAGTATGTCAACCGCTAAGGGCGCAGCGGTTGTAGCATCCCCTAGATGCTAGCATAGAAGAAGAGGTCAGTCATTACCTTTGACCGCTGTCCAGTGAAAGTGCTAGTGAAAGTGACGCTAAGGTAGCAAAAGGTAGTGAACAAGAAAGTTTTACTTTTACTTTTACTTTTCATATGATAAGTGTAACCATGTCATACACGTACGCCCGTCCTCCTGTCCTCACTGTAAAAAATGAACTTGCCCTGTTGTTAACCTAACTTAAATATTGTAGTTGGTATGACTATCAAGCACTGAATTTGTTGTGATAACTCAATATTTCATGTTTATATGTTTACTAACTACTCTTCCTGAGTTTACCTAACTTAAAATTTTAAGGCAGCATGGACACTAACTTTTTTAAGTTGAAACAACACGGATATTTTTTACAGTGCTCCTTAGCCACCAGCCTACACGAGCACCGTCGGTCTCCCTCTGCTTAGCTGCCAGCCTACACAGTAAATATGCCAGTGTTAAATCAACACTATTAGAGTTAAATTAACACTGAGAGTGTCACATTTTGACACCCTCAGTGTTAATTTAACTCTAATAGTGTTAATTTAACACTGGCATATTTACTGTGTACATGAGCGCCGTCATCATCACGTTTATGTTTTAAAAACCCATATAAACACATTATTTCGCATATTAAAGTATACTGTATATTGGCCGGCTGACACGGATTAATCAGTTTTACATGTATTCTTATGGGGAAAATGCATCCAGCTAACGAGCAAACCAGCTAACGAGCTCGGCTCCTGCACGGATTAAACTCCAAAGTAGGGTTACCACTGTACATTCATTTCAGTATAAAATGAAAAGTTTGCTCAATTGTTGATTATTTCTAATTTGCTCCAAAATATATTTATTGTTATTAATATTAAATGTTGTCAAATGCTGACTCCTGGTCACCATATGTCTTCTCTTCAGGACTTCTTAATGGCTTTTTTATGTTTCCTCTGATTGTATCCATCCATCTTGTTGTTGGTCCTCTTCCTTCAGTACCTTTAACTGTTCTGTCTTGAGCGAACTGGTTCTTCTCTTCATGTGTCCAAAATAAGAGCTTCAGTTTGGTTTTCTGGGCTTCTACTGAAAGGTGAACTGTGGTTTGGTTGAGGATACATTTATCTGCTGTTCAGGGTTTTCTCAAAAGTCTTCTCCAACACCAAGGAACAACGGCTTCTATATTCTTTCTGTCTCGCCTTTTTATTGTCCAGCTTTCACATCACAGAGAAGACCACAGTCTGGACATTTCTAGTATTTGTCTGAAGAGACAAATCAATACATTTGAAGATCTTTTGCAGTTCCTTCATCTTTGCTCTGCTGAGTGATAGTCTGTGTCACATTTCCTGAAAGATGTAACCATTTATGTTAAGGATTGATTGTAGGCAAAAGCTGTCTACCACTTCAGCTTTTCTCCATCAATTGTAAACTTACTGGTCTTTCACGTTGTCATGACTTTTGTCTGCTTCATCTTCAAGTCCCACCTTTTCACTCTGTTCATTAACTTTCTGTACAGAGGCCTTCAGGTCTTACTGATCTTCTGTTGTGAGTGTTACATCATCCACATATCAAAGGTGGAGGATGTTTTCTTATGGTTGTACTGGACATTTCCAACTTTGACACAGTGACATTGTCACTTAAATACAGTTTTACGGGACACAGCCTCATGGTCCTGGTTAAAACGGCAGAAGCAAATGTCAGAAACCAAACGTGTCTGTTAATATTACAAAAATATTGTAAAAGTGATTTTTATGGCCAAACCATAATTTAAGTCCTCATTTTATATATTCATTGACATATGCTGACATGCAGAAGACATAAAGATGTTATTTTAAATCATTCTGGTGTGATTTTACTTGTAAAAATGTCACATTATCATTAGAATAAATTGAATTAAATAAATACAGCAAACCTAATAACGTTTAGAACAAATGTTTGATATGTTGTATACATTTGAATAACAAAGCTTGGTTCCAGATGTTCTTGATTTTCTCCTAATGTGTTTAGTAGCAAGTCAATCTGGCCCTTTGTTGACTAACACAGGCCTCCTACAATACATGTGAAGTCAAACCTAATTTTTTTGAACATCTCTGCCGGGCAGGCAATGCGCTCAGAGGAAAGCGCAGATCACCTGTTCTGATGGATCGCCTGAAAGATGCCTGAGCCAAACGACATTACTTAGTAATGCCTGGGAGAGAATGCCATCTTATGCACCCAGAGAGAGCTCGGGCCCCATCTTCCAATGGCAATTAGCATAATCGGTATTCTAACTCGGATCCTCAGATCGTAGTGATAGCACCTTGGTCTGTTAATCCACTTGAGGCCTATTAAACACTGATTTACCAAACCAGGTATTGGATGAACTACAAGTAATAATGAGAAAAGGGTTGAAAATTGTTAAACCAATCAGCAAATAGGCAGCACGGTGGCTTAGTGGTTAGCACTTTCGCCTCTCAGCGCTGAGGTCTTGGGTTCGAGTCCACATCTGGGCGGAGTTTCCATGTTCTCCCCGTGTCTGCGTGGGTTTCCTCCGGGGACTCCGGTTTCCTCCCACAGTCCAAAAACATGGAGATCAGGTGTATTGGGTACTCTAAAATTGTCCATAAGTGTGTGTGTGTGTGCGTGCGTGCATATGTGTACACCCGGTGATGGATTGGCGCCCTGTCCTGGGCTTACTTGAATAGTGTAATGCCCTGCCCTACGCCCAGTGAGGGGGTAGGGGACTAACCGCGACCCTGATAAGGATTAAGCGGGTGGGATAATGAATGAATGAATGAATCAGCAAATATATAAAGTCTACTAATTTGATCATTACTGGTATTGTAATATTAGTGATTTTAGTTTAGATATAAATACTTACTGCACAAATGCCTGTTTGTATTTATTTATTACTTTTTAATTTAACTTTATGTGCCTGAAACAGTATATAGTCAGAACTAAACACATTAACTCAATGACACACCTCAGGCATGCATGTGAGCAAGCCTAACTAGGTCATATGTTCATTACTGCAGTAATCAATAAAACCCCAACAACAAAACACGTGTCATAAGAATGTGTCAGTGTGACCATGAGTGGCAGTGATCACATGTGAGAGGTGAAAACATCTCACACACACACACACGTGAGAGGTGAAATCATCTCACACACACACACGCACACACACAGATAACAGATCTGAATGTTTATTTTCTTTTAATTTTTCCCCATCAGATAAAGAACATCCATGACACATGAAATACAAATATGAATGTTGATGGTACAATTATGTTCAAACATTTATGAATTACAAAAAAATTATCACTGACAAAAATGTGGTCTTCAAAAATATTTATTTTAATTAATATTGCTATATTTTTTAAAATGATGTCATCACTTTTTATAGTATTTAATTATTCATACTGCGTAACAGTTTAATACATCAAAATGATTGACTTGGCACTTTAATTCTTTTTTTTTTTGGTCTTGTTTAATACATTTTCCATCCGTACTGTGATTGAAAGTCATCACATAAAATGTGGCCTCTGTGAAGTTTGTTTACAATGATTTGCAGTATATACAGTACATGTTAAAAATATAGCAGAGTTTGGTTAAGGATGCAATGCCAATCGCCCATTCAAAACACATCTAGCTTTCAAAACTGCCATTCCCTGTTTAGATCCCTTTTGGATTAATGCCATATCATTTAAAGCAGATTTACCAATATGCGCAATATGTGCTGCTCAATACTTTTGATCAGCAGATCAGTAAATCTAGATTAAATGGGCTAGAGGTGACCGCACAGCTCACCGCTTCAAATCATTCTGTTATTTTCCTCACAAACATTACAAGTCAGAAAGTGAAATTGCATTTATTATTGATTGAAAAACTGACAGCCATCAAAAATAAGGCATTCTCTGTTTACAGTCTGGGGCTTCAAAGAGTGTCTGTCCTTTACTATGTGCAGTGTTTTGACTGCATCCCAGGTAACAAAATCTCTCCATGCTGGCGTTATGGTTCATCTTTTGTTTGAAAAAGAAAAACATACTCAAATACTAGACTGACTGATCTATGATACTGTTGTGAGGGTGGCCAGACTTTCAGCATCACTCAGTGTTTACAGTCTCTATAATGTTGACTTTCCAATGTACAGGGCTATTCTATGTCGCAGTAGCTAATGGAAAATACAGGCAGGGTGAAAACAACAGGGAATTAGCTACCATGCTAACAGTAGCATGAGTAGAAACATCTCATCCACCAACACACAGAGCGACTTTGAACAAGCATTCCGTGTAAGTCAGCTTAAAATCACCATATTCTAAATGAACGAGGTATGACCCAAAACCGGACTATTTCCTGGAATTTAGAATGGAATGCTGACTTGTTATGAAAAAGCATTTTGAGCCTGTTTGAGTATGAACAGGTCAGCTTTAAGGCTGTTATACTTCAGTTAAGATCTGTATCTCAACTCAGACAAAAGGTTCATGGGTAAGCAAAGTCTTGCAAAGGCATGCAAACCTACAAAATCTTAACTACAGGGGTTGGACAATGAAACTGAAACAGCTGGTTTTAGACCACAATAATTGATTAGTAGGTGTAGGGCCTCCTTTTGCAGCCAATACAGCGTCAATTCGTCTTGGGAATGACATACACAAGTCCTGCACAGTGGTCAGAGGGATGTTAAGCCATTCTTCTTGCAGGATAGTGGTCAGGTCACTACGTGATGCTGGTGGAGGAAACCGTTTCCTGACTCGCTCCTCCAAAACACCCCAAAGTGGCTCAATAATATTTAGACACAAAGACTTGCTGTCTTGGTCACAGATGCGCCAGCAAGACGTGCAGCAACAATTTGTCCTCTTTTGAACTCTGGTATGTCACCATAATGTTGTGTGCATTGTAATATACTATATAACTGTGCTCTTACCTGCTAACTGAACCTTCACACTCTGCTCTTACTGGTGCAATGTGACATTAATGAAGATTGGCCACCAGACTGGTCCAATTTAGCCATGAAACCTCCCACACTAACATGACAGCTGTTTCACTTTCATTGTCCAACCCCTGTATGTGCTGTGCAAATTCACAGAACTGTGTTTCAAGTGAAAGCTAATTGGCTACCTGGTAGCATCGTGGGGCAAGACACGACCCAACAACTCAAGCCAAAGTACCACAAGCACCAAATTCTAATGGAGCAGTTCAAAGGTTGTTTCATTAACTTGTACAGAAAAGAAGAAAATCACATTTTACATCTCATGGAGAAAATCAGATTTTTGGACACTAGGGATCCCTTGACTAGGGCTGTTTATTAGCAAGAACCTGTCAGCATCATGATACTTGGGTTATGAATCAATGTATTGATATCCAATATGTACAGACATGTTTTAACCTGATTTGAAAGAAAATAGATAGATATAACACTGTTATTTAGCGCTTCATAAGATAAACTATATGTATAGTGTTTCACATAGTATTGTGAAACTTAAGTGTACTGATATTTTTAAAATTCTGACAACCCCTAGTTGATGGGTTTACATTGTCGTAGAGGATGCATGCAGACATCTCTGACACACATGCAGATGCAGATGTATACATAAGTCTTTATGTCTTTAAGGTTTGCTCTCTTCTACACTTTCAGTAAGTCGGCACGTGTAAAAACTAAAAGTAAAAGTGCCTCCAAAGACATTTTGCAACTCCACAAAGTTTGTTCATATCCATAGGCGATTTCTACATTATCAGCTGCTGTTGCAAGTTTAAATCAGATTTTTTATCAGCATGACACACTTTTACAGTCTAGTAGAGCTTTCATGAGCGGAATATTAATTGTGAAATGGGCCAGAAAAGTCTTAAATGCCACATCGTCTGTTTCAGGGTGAAGGAATTTGTGCGCGTTCCAGCCGTACTTTATTAAATCTTCATCAATGGTAGATAACATATCAGTTCACAGTGCACTTCATACTCTTGGACGGTCTTTACAATACTGGGAGTATAGATTTGTGGATTTATTTTTAGGATGCAGGCTACGGTAGCCCAAGTGTGCTCTTCAGACCAGCCTGCTCTTCAGGCTTTTAAAAAGTGCAGAAAGATGAAACTTTGATTGAGGTGAGTCTGCGTTCTGCTCTAGAGATGAAGACCCCCTATCACAGCATGTTTAATAAGTGACTATACACTTACAGTGGCAGTACAAGCTGTAGCACTCTGCTTTGCTTGAAAGGCGAATCAAGTTGCACAGCGTCCAGGCAGAAATTGGCTGTTGTAGAGGAAGGGCTTGAGTGTGACAGCTTTTTAATGCATCATTATTGCACATTCTTTGCTACAGTATACAGGAAAAGAGCACACGCCTTTTAATCAGTCAGCCACACCAAGAATAATGATGGCTTTTAAAAACATTCGGACAATTCTGGAGTATTGTAGTGTTGTGCTGAAACATAAATTAAGGCGACTCTGCAATTTAAATATGTAATGTAATCATGATTACTTGACTTTATTGCTTTTGCTGCGAAGTGAAATATGAGATTATGACGACCATTCCCGTGCTTTAACATTTATTGGCATTCTGGAGAGTTTGGTATTAATGTTTCTCATAAATATTCTTTTACGCTCCACTAATGCAGCATTAAGATGAAATAAAATGAAATTCGCATCCTTTTAAAACTGCAAAGGAAGGCAACAGCATCCACACATTCACACACACAGATATACGTGTACAAAAGTTCACAATCATTACAATTCCCCATTAGTCACCATTATATAATATTCATTCACTAATTTCAAAACTAGAGTCATTTATGTGTAAAAAATATCTCACATATTCTCCCCAAAGGCTATAGAAACCAGTGTATGTATGGTATACACACTATATGGACAAATGTATTGGGACGCCTGCTCAATCATTGCTGCTTCTGAAATAAATGGTATTAAAGTAGTTTATCCTGCTTTTATTGGAGTAATTGTCTCTACTGTCCAGGGAAGGATTTCTACTAGATTTGGGAGCACTGCTGTGAGGATTTGAGTGAGGTCAGGATATAAGATAATCATACCATATCATCTTCAGCTCATCCCAAAAGCTGGATGGAGCACCATCATTCCAGAAAACACAGCTCCACAGCTCAGTGCTGGGGGGTTTATACCCCTCTAACCCAATGCCTAGCATTGCCAATAGATGTTTATCTGCTCTATTGTGTTCTATTCTATTGGCAGTTCTTCTCTACAGGGACTAGACAAGCTTGTGTAGCTTAAAGTGGCTTAATGCATTCATTAGCAGGGGTGTCCACAAACATTTGGACATATAGTGTGTTTGTATAAAAGCTGTAAATATTCCTGATTTCAATGATCAAAATGCAGCAGCACACTGTAGTCACTGTACACTGCAAATGAAAATGTCCTGCTGAACAAAATGGCTTTTGCATCTCTTTGGTATGTGTACTTCTAGAGCAGGAGGGGGGGGGGGCTTCTTCAAGATTAATGGGCTCCAATTAAATACTAATTAGGTGTGCTAAACGTTCACCTGTCTTAATTCTTTAACTTATTCAAAGAAGTCTGGGATCATCACTCCTCTGTGGTGGTTAAACTCCCGTGACCTCTGCCCTGTTTATACCCTTTAATCTTTACTCTGTAATCTCCAGGATCAGGTCGTCTCCTTCCAGGCTGCTGTCAGGCTTGACGTAGATCTTGGCCACGATCCCTGTGATTGGGGAGTTGACCACTGTCTCCATCTTCATGGCACTGAGGACACAGAGGGGCTGACCTTTCTCCACCTTCTGACCCTGCTTCACCTTCAGCTCCACCACTTTACCTGGCATGGGGGCACCAACCTGACCCCGCACGTCCTTCAGAGCCTTCGGGTGAAAGTGCATCTCCTAGAGAGCAACAGAAAACGAAGGCCAAAGTGATCACTGGGCTTTAAGATGTAGATTCATAACTTGCCACGCCTGCTCCAGCTAATGCATGTTTCAGAAGTGGCTGATTGGCGAGAAGCAGGTCACAGCATACAAGTGGGAACAGGTTGAGGTCTTTAGTTACTGTACTCTGCTCCTACATGTTTGAGAGATTTGTATTTTACTCAATAATTACTGACATTGAATGCTTTAAGGGTGGTGGGATGATGGAGGCGGCTGGTTACTCCATTTCGCAAGTCTTCACATTGTCATGTAGATGTTTAATCCTTAAAATCTCAGAATTACAACATTCTGAGGTTGATTATTCCATAATTGCACTTACTGCAATGAGTTTTTAGTGTTGGTTATGCATAATAACAGTGTGAACCTGCACTTTATTTGGGGTTTCGGTCCTCACTACAAATCAGTCCAACGCTCATCAAAGCATTCAAGTATTAAAGCTAAATCTTCAGACATCAACATGCCTGGCCAATTTGACTGGCTTTTATATTCTTTGTTTGAATGCAGGTACTTTTGACTTTCATTCGTATATTTTTGGCTCCGTTTTATTCTGACAGCAGCTGTATGTTCAGTTCTTATGCATGTTGTACACCCCTGCGTCTGAAGATGCATCACAACTGTCATACATCACAAAGAAGAATGTGACATCGTAGAGAGCTGCACTGCATTAATAATGACATGTAGCATTGTTTGAACACTAAAGACTGCACTCCAGCATGTTCAGTGTTACATATCACGCTCTGAACATTCCTACGGGGATCATTTTGCACCACGGGATTTAAATTCATTAAGATTTTGTTTACGTTTATGAGAAGATCACATTGTGAAGCTATTATCTACAACTAAAACATGATCTGACTGTACGGTTACGCTTCAGCTGAATGATTACAGTGTAGAAAGGCATTTGAACTACTTGGAGACACAACTAGAATTCTGGTAGAAGGGTTCAGGTGTTTTATCAGGAGACGTACTGAAATATTTAGCTGGATTCACAGGTCTCAAGGCATAAGTGCTGCAGTTTTTATACCCGTCTTACCTTCGAGCCAGGTGTGATAATGCCGTGGCCCACATTACTCAGTTTACCATTAGTGAAAAACAACTCGGCAGCAGTCCTTAATCTAATGGACAGATTTAAACCCAATAAAATGGACCTGTGAGACGTAATTTACTCGTACGGAGTTAGGTAACACAGTTTAGGTGTTTGAAAGAAAAAGATCAGCGCAGTGGCACCTGGTTTGTTGTGGCGTGAAAGGAACCACAAAAGACAAATTGGCACTTTATTTGCTTTCCTCTATCAAGTAATGATTGCCATCTGCCAAGTGAGAAATTGTTGAGTGCCATTTTTTCAGCTAGCTGTTGGAGTGCTTGAAGAGAAGCTAGGTGAAGACTGATAATCAGACAAAACACTTGAATGACAAATTCCTCATCCATATATAGAAAGTGAGAGATATGTTGCCAAGCAACTTGATGCTTTGAAGTTGCAGTCTAGTTTCACAGCAATGAACATCCATAAGAAAAAACGTCAAAAAGAGAAATCTAAAAGATCACCTCTATAATGGAGGGCTAGCAGGACAATAACTTATTCTATATGTAGACGCAGTTTACTTCAGGATGGGTGGAAAACAAATTTGGTTTGTAAAATAACTGTTACCTTCATGGCTACTGTATCCTTGACCAGGACTGATCGCAGCTGACCGTTGAGCTCAAAAAACACCTCTCTCTGCCCAGCCTTGTTCAAGTCTCCCAAGGCTAGGGCCTTGATATGTAGTGTCTTTCCTCTCTCCAGTTCCACCTGAGGGAGAGAGAGAGAGAGAGAGAGAGAGGAGAGAGAGAGGAGAAAGAGAGAGAGAGAGAGAGAGAGAGAGAGAGAGAGAGAGAGAGAGAGAGAGAGAGAGAGAGAGAGAGAGAAAGACACAGAGGCAGAGAGATAGAGACACAGAGGCAGAGAGTAAGACACAGAAGCGGAAGCAAAGAGAGAGAGAGAAACAGGAAGAGAGAAAGAGAGAAAGAGAGAGAGAGAGGCAGAGAGAGACACACAGAGGCAGAGAGAGAGAGAGGGAGAGAGAGACAGAGGCAGAGAGAAAGACACAGAAGCGGAAGCAAAGAGAGAGAAACAGGAAGAGAGAAAGAGAGAAAGAGACAGAGAGAGAGAGAGAGACAGAAAGACACACACAGAGGCAGAGAGGCAGAGACACAGGCAAAGAGAGAGAGAGAGAGAGGCAGAGAGAGAGACAGAGACAGAGAGAGAGAGAGAGAGAGAGAGAGAGAGAGAGAGAGA
>BRDA01002915.1:0-27830 GCA_036984385.1 Crenuchus spilurus | reverse complement strand
GATTAAACTTTTGATCTGTCATCTATGTTCTATTACAAATACAATATTGACATTTGCCATCTCCACATCATTGCATTCAGTTTTTATTCACAATTGTGTCCCAACTTTTTTGGAATCCGGTTTGTATAAAAGTTCAGTGCAGACTGGAGTCTTAGGGTATTTCAGACACTCTGAAGTAGTCCGACATGCCATAACTTTTTTCAAATTACATTCATCTAAAATTATTTTTTCTCAAAGTGTTACACAGGCTTTTGTTCAGCACAAACTTAGCAACAACAGTCTAAAACAGAGCGTCATAAATCTATATGTTGATTAAATCTGCTCTAAACTTAGACTTTCCAAAAACCTATTTTCAGATGTGCGGATATATTGAGAAAAACACTCAACATTTCTAGCCAATAAACAATAAAAATAATAAACAGAGGTGTTGGCTACACACAGCTCATTACAGTTTTTAGACATTGTATGTGGTTTTATTTCTAAAGCCTAATGATTGCGAGTTGACACTATTCACTAAAACTACATTGAATATTCATGAGTTAGGTGTGAACACTCACTGTGAGAGCTCTTTGTTTGATGTGGGTTTTCACACATTCCACGGGTACAAATCCACCAATGGAATGTCCAGAATTACCATGTCATTATCATATGTATGATAGATCATGTGAGTGGGCTGAAAAAGTGCAGCGCTGCGACTAGCGCTGAAAAACATGTCTCTGCTTATTTAAGCTTCTCTCACAAATATCTAAAATATACTTAGGTTCAAGATTTATCTATTTGAAAATTAGGCCCTTTAAGGTTTCCGGGGTATGTTTAGTTTTGTTTCCAATGTAAAATCTTTCAGAGTTATATCAGTGTTTTGGTGGAGTTTCCTTAACCAACTAGAGAGGATTAAAATGCTTGGGCTAAAAGAGGGTATCATTATATATTGTCAATGACTGACAGACAATGTATCCAACGAGATGCCACCCCCATCCACCCCCCATGTGATCAAGAAGACGGATGACCAGAAGCCATCAAACAAAGCCAAGCTGCTTGAAGATTAGTGCCTGGAGTAGCATAAAAGTCACCCAACAGTAATGTGAAAGTTTAAACAGAACTGTGTTGTTTAAAAAAGAATTTGGACTTATTATGAACTCCATAGTAGTGGACAATAATTATGGTAATTAATTTCAATAATTTCCATCAACTCAAATAATTGCAATTAGGTGAGTTTGATCAATAAGATCCCAAGGCACTTAGAGGGAGGGATCTGCCCTTTGTGGAAGTGTTTATGTACCTTGGGATCTTATAAATGAGAGAAAAGGGGAGCAGGAGATTAACAAACAGATTTGGTCAGCGTCTGCAGAGTTGCAGGCACTGTACCAGACTGTGGTAGGAAAACGAGCGAAGCTTTCGATCCATGTTATTTTCCTCACTCACGGTGAAGAGATTTGGGTAGTGACCAAAAGAGTAAGGCTGCAGGTACAAGTGGCAGAAATTAGGATTCTCTGCAGGGATGCAGGACTTACTCTCCAGGAAAGGGTGAGGAGTTCTGAAATTCGGTAGCACCTAGGAGTAAAGCGGCTTCTCCCAATCGAAAGGAGCTAGTTGAGGTGGATCGGGTATCTCTTAAGGATGCCCCCTGGCTGGCTCCAACATGAGCTATTACAGACACGTCCCACTGGGAGGAGACCAAGACGCAGTCCCAGGACCCACTGGAGAGATTATCTCACAGTTGACTTGGGAATAGCTGGGGATACCCCAGGAGGAGCTCAGAGCTAATGCATGGAATGGTTTGCTGCCACCATAACCCTCATGAAGAAAAGAAGTTTGAAGATGACTATGACTTTGTAATAACTGTAATTATTACACTTTTATTACAGTTACAAAAAAATGATTTAATATATTGCAAGGTATACCAACAACAATATGTAGCACTATATTCACAATACTACTGTTTTGTCCACATTGTTTGGCCCCAGTTTAAGACTAGATGCTCACAGCTCACAATAAGAGGTCATAAACTACCTATTGTGTGTCCCTCATGAACATCATGATCATGGCGGTAATTCAATCTTTGGCATCCAAGAGGTCACTCTGCCTTCCTGATGGCCTTCATAGTTCAATGCCTTCATCTATTTTTCCTTGAGAGTTTGACACTTGCTTATTGATGCAGTATATTAAGAGCACATGCTATAAAATAAGCTGGGCTTTGTGAAGAAATGCCAAAGGAGCCACGGCTCACTCATTACAGACTCCTAAGGGAACCTGAGTGATTTTCTAGGACACTCTCCAGGCCACTCTGCAGTGGCACGTGGGTACCCTGGCCTAATTCACTATGTCCTTCCAGTGTCCTTCAACAACACAGCTAATGGCACACAGAGTTTGAATGGCAATGTATTTCTCTGTCAATATAAACATACCTATAGCCTCTAGAAACAGATTATACTAGGCTATTTAAAGGTTACCTAGGGCATGTTAGTTAATATGTTAACATGCAAACAGAGAGTAACGTGTTAATCCCAGGTTAATGTGCAGCACCCATTGCTTGAAGTGGTTTACTCAACTGTGTCTAATATAGTCAAGAGAAAAATAAAACGTTACCTCATAATAAATAATTGCAATTGCCACGTCTTAAAGTCTGTTGAAATGGATATATGGGATATACAAGATGGATAGTATTGTTAAATTCCCGGAAGGTTAGCGGTTCGATCCCCAGACAGCACATGACTGAAGTGCCCTTGAGCAAGGCACCTAACCCCCTAACTCCTCCCCAGGCGCCGGTGGATAAGGGCTGCCCACCGCTAGTGTGTTCATTAGTGTTTGTGTTTCACTGCGCGAATGTGTTAAACGCAGAGGTCAAATTCTGTTGTGTGTAAATCACATTGGCAAAAAAGGTGAATCTTCTTAATCTTAAAAAAAATGCTGTGACTAAGGCGCTATCACTTATGATCTGAGGATCGTGAGTTCGATTCACAATTATGCTGCAATACCTTTTTATTACAGCATAATACAAAAAAAGTCAGCAATCCGTCTACTGATCTGTTACTTTATAAATAAGGCTAGAAATGCTGGAAAATCTCCACTTCTTTTCTGAGGACTATACAATCTATATTTTGATTAAATCTGCCCTAAACGTAAACTTTCCAAAATCCTATTTTCAAATGTGCTGATATATCGTGAAAAAACACTAAACATTTTTAGCCAAGACTTTTGAGCTCTGAACTGAATAAACAGAGGTGTTGACTACACACTGGTCATTACAGTTTTTAGAAATTTTATGTAGTTTTATTTCAAAAGCTCAACAAATGTGACTTGACGTGTCTGACTCATTTAGTGTTTCCTAGATTGAAAATTTATGAGATGTGTGTGAGGTGAGAGGTCTTTTGCTCATGTTCACCTCAGATGTCTTTGTTCAGGTTCACATTCTACAGTCGCTATTCCACCAGTGGTATCTCTGGAATTACCATATCATTATCATATGAATGACAGATGTCATTTGCGGGGAAAAATGCGCAGCTATCTGACTCACTCTCACAAACGTGTCTCTGCTTATTTAAGCTCTTCTCACAAATATTAAAAAATATATTTAGATTCAAGCTATATATATTTAAAAATTAAACCCATTATGGTTTCTGGGATATATTTCGTTTTGTTTCTAGGATAAAAACTCACAGAGTTATATAAGTGTTTTTGTGGAATTCTGTTAATATGCCACCAGTGAGAGAGTCGATTCCAGAGGGTTAAAGATCTTGCTTAATTATATATTGTTTTATAGTTGAGTTTATAGGCCCTTTATGTCATCTAAGCAGGAACCATGACATTGTCAAAAATTTTAAGCATTTCTGGGTCAACACTCTTTTGCATGATCACAACAACATTTTCAAGTCGATTTGGACAAAGTTTATTTAAAAAAAAAAAAAAAAAATACTGCTTTCAAAGTTATCTAGATACATGTAGACAAGGCCTTGCCTTACATCTTTCCCAAATATGAAATTGTTAGGAGTGTCACAAAAAGTGTTACATTAATGTAACTGTAAGTAATAAAAACATACAAGCTAACAAGCCTAATAAATATTAGGCAAAGAGAATCTTAATCAATGTGCACTAGAGCTTCCTGCTGTTTTGTGTATGCGCACCCTGTTCTGTAGTCAGTATAATTGGTTTTCAAGAAGGTTAATGTGTGTCCAGTATGGGGTGGATTAAAAGTACCTGCACAGATGGCAGCAATCAGACCCTTCCTGCCCTCCTGCTCCTTCAACACCTCCTTCACTGCAGGAGACTACAACAGTGAAAACGCAGACACCATACACAGTGAAAAAGCAGCAACATCTTAAGAATACCGTAAGTGTGTGTAACCTGTTATTACTACTCAACAAATCCTCAAGCATACACACTGAAGTGCCTCAGTACAAGAAGAGACCTTATCAAACAGTAAAATCAAAAACACTCAATTATCATCTACTTTAAAATGGTGAAATCATATCTACATATGTTTCACTCTAGATGTAGTCAGTCAACATATACATGCTTTTTTGCTTTAGCGTCTAAACAGGTGCTGTGAGGCTAACAATGCTAATAAACACTAGAACTCAATAGTCACCACAGTGTGACTTACAATATAAATATGAACATTAATAAAATACTAAGACAGACACTTCAGACAGAAGCAGGGCTGGTAGAAGACCCTGGATCAGATTCCTCTTAATCATGATACCCACCACCATCTAAAACTGATTCTAGATCTGCACAGGCTGTTCCAAGTCAGCTTTCTAAAACAGTGGACATAATATTTGTCTATACAAGTTTATTTAATATATTTTTCAATACTCTGTCCAAGACCACACTGGCTAGTTTTACACTTTAATTTAGATCTGGATACCATTTGAGAGAGATTTTGGTGATGTGTTTTGAAGGAACCGGCTGGGCTATTTAGGTGACTATTGAGTTCTGGTGTTTGTCAGCAACATTAGCCGTGCAGCTCCAGTTCAAAACTAAAGAAGCAACAGAGGCTTGGTTGATCTACTAAATCAAAGGGGAAAATTGTGTAAATATGATTTGACCGATTCATTTCTATAATCAAACAAAAAGTAATTCCAAATAATCATTTTGGCATATTAATATTTATTCATTTGTTATCAAATAAATACAGCACACAGCTGAAAAAGCAGACAGTGTGTTTAAGCAGTGTAAAAAAGAATAGCATTGACGTTTTAATATAACAGAGACCATATGTGTTCATTAGTGAGAAATGATTTGTTACCTCAGAGAGGTTCTGCGCACCAAGCGCTCCTCCAGGCAGAAGGACGACATCATATGGACCCTAAAATATAATTAATCACATGCTGTTAGTAATGTCAGCTCTCATGTTAGCAAAGAAATACATGTTGGATGTGATTAACATATTAGAAAATCTAAAGCAATGCTGATTTACTGTCAGGTGTACAATAAATAGATAAAATCATTTCCATTTGAGCTGCAAATGTAATGTATTTCAAAGCTAAACTGTAGTCTGTACTATGAATATAAAATTTTGTAACAAATGGATATGACATTACCCTGCATATATGGTAGAAGGGTGAGGTAAGAGAGTGTCACCACTTGTTAGCTAGTTATACTCTAGATGAGGGGTGCACACATTTTTTCAGCCAGCGAGCTACTTATCTAATGACCAAGTCAAAATAATCTACCTAATATAAAAATGCAAGACACATATTTATTTATAAATACACTGACAATTTATGTCTTTTGCGGGAGTGGTTGGTCAGTCAGTCCAGTCGTCGCGGGAACGGGACAAGACATACATGTCGAAAAAATCCCACAAGTTAATAAATAGTCTAGAAAATGATGATAATCATGCAGCTAATCAGTGAACAAGAAAGTCAAAATACTGGCGGAGCGTCACGTGAACAGGCGTTCAGTTTCTCCCTCTCTCCCTCATAATGATTCATTATATCCTAAATATTTTGCTGATGTAATAAATATTGTAGCGTTGGGCATGTCGAGGTCATGCGGTATGGCTGATGTCATCACCCAGAAGCACTTGCGGGTTGTATACAGTTGTAAAACAGTTATGAATTGTTCATATCAGTTATTTTATGCAGTTGTGTTGTGCTGGCTTAGTGTTTTATTAATGTAGTCATCATCCTGTGTTGGTAGATGTGATTAATTTGTTTACATGAGTAACTTACCATCTGTGAGATGTGGAGTAGCATTAGTGTCACACACACACCAGACGATAAACTAAACTCAACTCGTGAGTGCAAACGATAGCGGACACAGCCAATCACACGTTAGCAAGAAACGGCAGAGCCAATCGAATGAGCTTGTGGGCGGTCTAAAGTGAAACTGGATTTTCCGATTGAGAGGCTTGGATTCCCGCTGGGTTCTAGTGCTCGACCTGTCTCCCTGTATGTCAATCAACTGACAAGTTTTATAGCGAGGATGGGTGATAGGCTGTCTATTTTTTAAATGCCATACGATTTACCCACACTACCTTTGCAATCGACTGGTAGATAGCGATTGACGTATTGTGCACCCCTGCTCTACATAAATACTTAAGAAATGATTGCACAGATCTCCTACCTAATCTAGCAATTAATATTGTCTTTTGAGGTTGTTTCTGGATTAGTATCTACTATTCTAGTGATTCATTATATTTATTGTGACTGGTAAATGGACTAATATCTTCTAATCTACCAATTAATAGTGTTTACTGAAGATGTTTATGGTCTAAAAAGTACTACATTAGCTTCACAAACATACTTGCTATGTCAGTATAACTCCAGTAGGGGGAGACATTTGTTTATTTTATTTCTGGAAGACCAGACATTGCAGATTTTCCATTCTCCCATATAAGGTGATATTGCAGCCTGTCTAAATGTAGAGAATGATTTAGCATAAAAGGAAGACAGAACTTATTTTGGAACAGAAAAACAGATTTAGGTATTATTCTATCCTCCATCACTGCTACATCTTTTTGAACACACTATCTTGGAACATATTCTACAAAACACAAACATAACTCCATCAATAGTTAAACGGCATTAATAGCAAGTTGTTTAGATTATGAACGTTAATGTCAAATATTCTGATGCAATTGCAAATCAGACTGATGTAAGCTGTATAATAAAATATTAAAATCTTCAACTGCACAGAAAAACTCTTTAGAATGTTCTATATTTCTGCATAAATATGACCTAAAACATCATCAGATGTTCACACGATTACTAAAAGTAAATAAAGAGAACCCAGTTAAACAAATGAGACAAAATATTAAACTTGGTTATTTATTTATTAAGGAAAATGATCCAATGTGACATTTGTGAGAGGCAAAATTTTGTGAACCTTTGCTTTCAGTATCTGGTGTGACCCCCCCTTTACAGCAATAACTGCAGCTAAATGTTTCTGGTAACTGTTCTTTAATTTATTCATTAAATATTCATTATCCATTTATTCTTTGGAATGACCTGTGTGTTCTTTGGAACGACTTGTGTGTTTAGGGTCTTTGTCTTGCTGCCTGACCCACCTTCTCTTGAGATTCAGTTCATGGACAGATGTCCTGACATTT
Organism: Crenuchus spilurus; assembly: GCA_036984385.1. Classification (NCBI taxonomy): domain Eukaryota; kingdom Metazoa; phylum Chordata; class Actinopteri; order Characiformes; family Crenuchidae; genus Crenuchus; species Crenuchus spilurus. The sequence continues at coordinate 20,278 of BRDA01002915.1, read as the reverse complement.
TCTTTAGAATTCTCTGATATAATTCAGAATCCATTGTTCCATCAATAATGACAAGCCGTCCTGGCCCGGATGCAGCAAAACAGGCCCAAACCACAATACTACCACCACCATGTTTCACAAACGGGATAAGGTTCTTATACTGGAATGCAGTGTTTTCCTTTCTCCAAACATAACACTTTTTGTGCAGACTTTGATAGAAGCCTGTTCTTTAAATAAAACAGGATGCCCACTCACACCTGATTGTCATCCCACTGATTGAAAACACCTGACTCTAATTTCAGCTTCAAATGGAGGGTCCCAGCCAGTGAACCATGTAGCTATAAAATGCAGAATTGGGGATAACTTTACAGTAAGGTTACTGATATAAATGGCTTTTGAATGGTTTAAAATGACTTCATTAATGGCTATTATTTAGGACATGAGTACCAGCAAGACCTGAGATAGAAAAGTGTAGTTGTATGTGGCTTCATTATCTGGTGCAGCATGTCATTTTGTCCTTTTGTTTATTACAGCTGCTTATTAATGATACCTAATTAATAATGACTTAATACACTTAAAGCATTCATAAATCCTTTGTCAAGTCGTACAGAATTTAGGAGTGTTGACCTTCTTAGAGGCTTCATCAAGGCTTGAATCTGGGCAGATAACGACATCACGGCTACACTGAACTGGTTCCTTCCCCATCAGTCCTGCCACAGTAACAGCAATCTGTTAAGACAGAGAGAGAGGCAAAGACGTAAGCACTTGACAGAAACAGACAACCAATAACATTTCATATACTAACAATGTGTAGCATGTAGGAAAAATGATGGATTGGTAAACTGGCAACCTTTTTGTCCTAAACCAACTTTTCTAACCTTTTAGGCTGTGGTTACCCCAGATAGCCCTGGTCATAAATTAAGATAAGAGAAGGGTACAAAACAACTTCCACAGCATAAGATATGCCATGGAACAGAGTGAAGACGATCATCAAAAACTTGATCAAATTTGGCACAACAGTGACATTACCAAGAAGTTAACTTCCCTCCAAAACTGATGAAAAGACAAGAAGACAATTGGTCCGGTAGGCTGCCAAAAGGCCGACAGCAACATTAAAGGAGCTGCAGGAAATTCTGGCTGGTAGTGGTTGTGTACTATATTTGACAACAATTGCCTATCTGGGCTGTGAGGTAGGGAGGCAAAACAGAAGCATTTTCTTACAAAGAAAAACATCCAAGGCCGGCTATGTTTTGACAAAGCTACATCAAGTCTGCCAAAAGCATGTAGTAAAATATGTTGTGGTCTGATGAGACAAAAGATCTGATAATCCACAAGGTATGTTTGGTGCAAAGCCAACACTGTGCATCACCAAAAGAACATCATACCCACAGTGTAACATGGTGGAGGCTGCATTATGCAATAGGGCTCTTTTTTCTTCAGCTGGAAACGGGGCTGTAGTCAAGTTGGAGGGAATTATAAACAGTTCCAAACATCAGTCAATTTGGCAATTTTTGGTTGACCTGAAGAGGGACCAACACAGGAGATCTGACTATCTGACAGATATGAAGCACTTTTGCAAGGAAGAGTATGCAAAAATGGCCAAGTCAGGATGTGTCATGCTGAAAGTGCTTCAACAAATGTCTGACTGTCTTTCTGTCTAATAAAAATATGCTTGTTAAGGGTCTACAAGATGGCAATGTAAAAATGACCCATGAATGTGTTGCCTGTGTAATGAATGAATTTAAAAAGTTAAAATACCAGAAAACATATAGAACATGGGTCCTTTAAAGGTATTCAGTAATGTGTTACTGCAGGCTTGTATTACAACCTTTGTGCACAGTGCAGTGCCATTACTGAAGAACTTTGCACTCTAAAAGGCAACAGAGCATTGAACTAAGCTCACGAACACAACAAGCCACAGATTTTGTTATGAATAGTTCTGACCAGAGAGAACTCACCATACAAGGTAAGAACAATAACTAGATGTAACTCATGCACATACATTCCATCATAAGTGGCCAGAGTTTCAGAATAATATCATTACACTCATTTACACTGTGGTTAAATGAAGAAGGCAGTCAAGCTAAATAGCAAGAGTGCCAGTGAAAGCCAAAGCCCATCTCACCATGACAGCAACAGCAAACTTTGACATTTAGATACAGTGCACTCTCTGACACCGCCAACTGTCCAGACTCAAAACAGCTATTCAGGCAGAAATCACAGAATAGTCTGCCTGAAACAGCACATTAAAGAGCCAATATGCTAGATATTTACCCCCTCATTCAATCACGCTTATTACTATTAATTTGCTAATATGTCTAGTATCCTTTTTTTTCCTTTATCAGTTATAGAAGTTTAACATTTCACATTAGATCTATAAGCAACTCACAGTGGTGCAACTACTAATGATTATCTGTAGATATGATTATAATTGACTTCATTTTTTTGTTTTTCTCCCCCACATAATCAATCATAAGCAGAGTGGAAGATTTTTCCAACCTCACACCTGCTGTACATAATACTGGGCAAACAGAAGCACATACAGCTGAGTTGTGTTAAAGAGTATCATGTGAGATCCTTCTTACACACAGCATTAAGCCTCCACAAGTCTCCTTACTGCAGAAACAGTACTAATATCCTGTCTGTGCTTAATCACTATAGACTAATGTATTCATCTGTAGATACACGCTGTATATCATAATCTGACACCATTATGATATTCCTCTGCTTTAGCCTGTATTTACAGCAGACACTGGTACTGATGTTTATACTTAATGTGAAATAAACCAAGCCAACATCCATGTTGGAGAACGACTCTAACCCCATGCATGAGTCTCTGAGAGCACTGGGCAGCCCCTTTAGTGACCAGACGCTGCACCCAAAGTGTGTGAAGGAACGTTATCACAGGTTCTTCCTTCCTGCTGTGGTTACACTTTTAAACCAAAACTGCTCCCAGTAGACCACTAATAACTCACAGTGGTGCAACTACTTTGTTATAAGTTATAAGTGGTCTACTGGGAGCAGTTTTGGTTTAAAAGTGTAACCACAGCAGGAAGGAAGAACCTGTGATAGCCTCACTGATGTAAATATCTGACAATATTTTTGAACAATACATATATAATGTGAAATATTAAATACAATACTGTGATATTATACAGCATTATGTGCAATATTACATGTACCACAGTCATGTACATTTAGTTGTAAATATTCTTCAGTTTTATTTGTTTTATTTATTTTTGTTTTGAGTATTTGTTCATAATTCATTGTCCCTTTGCTGCTGTAACATTTTGAATTTCCCCACTGTGGGACTAATAAAGAATGATCTTATCTTAGCTACCTCGGACCATTTAATAAAATATCTTCTTACATAAATTCAACACATCTGTTGTATGTGATTATGTAAATAGGACAATAGACACAGATGTGGACAAAACAGTTGGTACCGTTCCTTTAATGAAAGAAAGAAAGAAAATCCCACAGTGGTCACTGAAATAACTTGAAACTGGCAAAAGTTATAATACATAAAAATGTGCTGAAAACCAGACATTGCTTTTGAAGTGTGAGTTTTTATTTATTGTCACTTTTTCAGTTTCAAGTTATTTCAGTGAGCACTGTGGGATTTTCTTTAACTAAACGGTACAAACTATTTTGTCTGTTCATGTTCATTGATATTCTACAGGACTGGTGAAATATGAACACGTTTAAAACGTTTATGAATACGAAGTTAACTGCAGCCTTGTATTTATATTTAACTTACTGATCCAGATCAGGAAGAAAATGTCAAACTTTACTGTATTTTTGCATAAATGGCTGCAGACTGAGAGCACAACTATAATGTAATACTACAGTCACGCATTTATAACAGTTTCTAGTTGTTTTGTGGGCCATATTTACAAGATTGTGTAGTGTTCAGTGCACACAATCTGACGATTTGTTTCTACAGCTGCAGCCACAGTAAACACAGCTTTAGTATTAGCTGCTAATATGTGATACACAAGTTACAAACCCCGGCTCTGCGCATGACATCCACCGGTATAACAGTCTCCATCTCCTCTGCACCCTTGGACAAAATGACCAGAGCTCGTTTAGCAGCCATAGTTGAGCACAGAAGGTCCTCCTGTGGAGCAAAGTGCGCACTAGCTTCCGAAAAACAAATAAAAGTACCGTTTCCGCTACCGTTGGACGACGGGAAGCCACATAACAAGTTTAAAGTCCTTCATCTGCATCTGAAACGAAAGAACTGCTGCCTACTCTTGACTCAGGGTGCCTTCTGAGACAGGAAGTCACCAAGTCGTGTCCAAATCTAGTGTTTACATAAAATTGAGCACTTTAAAACTCTATCTGCTAGTTTTTGAAAATATATTAAGAGCTAGCAGCAGGCTGTCAGTATTTTTAACAGTGTGTTGATGTCTGTGTTTTACAAATGCCTTTATCTCAGTGCTGCCTTCAAGGCTACCTACTTAGGCATCAAGGAATCAAGTCATCTACCTTCACGTTTCAGACAAAATATAAAGCAAATTTTCCCTGCTTTTCACTATATATAGGTTTGTGTTTACATAAAATGTCATTCCTATTTACTTTATTTCCTTATTTATTTCTCATTTATTAGTAGCAAAATAAAATTATTGTGATTTCTAACATATTCAGAAATAACAACAGTTCAAAAATAATGTAAAAAATGTTTTCAAACCTTGAATAATGTAAATATATAAGTTGCATATTTATTTTATACAGGTTTTTATTTTATACATTTATACACAAAAAGTACCACATACTACCATAGTGTCCAAATTGTTTTTACAGAACTATGTTTTTTTTTTTTTTAGATTAGAGATAATTAGATTAGAGAATTAGACTTTTGCCAGTGTGATTGCACACAATGGAATTTGACATCCACATTTAACCCATCTGTGCAGTGAAATACAAACACTACTGAACACACTAGGCTGTGAGATTATGTGCCTGAAGCTGTGGGCAGCCCTATCCATGGGGAGCAGTTGTGGGTTAGCTGCCTTGCTCAAGGGCACATCAAACCAATGACCTTCCAGTTGAAAGACCAGATCCCCAACGACCAGGCAAGGGTTGCCCCACACGTTGGACACTAGTATGATGATAGTACTGTGGCACTCTATTGTAAGGGGTTTTAGCTTAGGAAGAGTTCATAAATCAGTATTTGAGGAATAACCCTGATGTATGCATGTTCTCCATCAGTCTTTTTACATTACTGCTGAGTCACCAGCTAGGGATCTTCATATCTTTTCCAGGAGGGCAGTTTGTTCAAATCCCTTCTCAGACCTACTAAAATAATTAAAAGATGAACTGAAACAGGTGTTTTGACCATGGTAATCACCAAACTGTGCTGTATACATTGGATTTGAAGATCCTTGCTTTACACCGGTCCTGGAGTTAAAGTTCAAGCAACTTAGCTTTGTTTGATAGCTTAAGGACTATCCATCTTCCAGTGGATCACTGGTTTGCAGTAGGGTTCAGATCTGGTGATAATTGTTTTCTATTACTTCTCACATCCAAGTCCTATTGTCCACCTGCAGAGCTGAGCCTTACTGCAGTGGCATGATTAGATAATAATAAAATATTTCTGGAGCTAAATCAGGGATATAGTAGAGGAAGTAAACATAAACATTGTCAAAGATGGGCAGTCAAAGATATGTATGACTGAAATAATGTTGCCTGAAGGTTTGAGAAGTGAGCTTAGTGACCAAAGGTCACCAGTGTGATCCCCTGAATCAATAGGCACCTAAACCCCAACTGCTGCCCAGGTGCCACAGATGATGGGGGCCATGCACCACTCCAAGCACTTGTGTTCTCACTGTCCCCTAGTGTGTTTGCCAGTATGTTCAGTGATTGGATGGGATAAAAAAAAGTCAGATTCCAATGTGTGTAGCCCTGCAGTAAAAGAGCTGGTACTTTTTTCTAGATGCACATTTTATATTTAACTTTACCATAACTGTAATACTCTGTGGCAGACATATTTACTGTGATTAATTGTACCTTGGACCTTTTGTTGTTGTTGTGATGCTCCCTCAATTGTGACATGTCTTGCAGTGTCCCTGAATGCAGTTTATTTTTTAAGAAAATTACAATAAATTCTAGTTATAAGAGTAATAATTCACCTATCCTGCCACCAGATGGCAGTGTAGGCCATAATATATATCAGTGTTTTCAGCTCCAGTCCTGAGGACCCTCTGTCCTTCACAGTTTAAAATATTTCCTCTCCCCAGAAGCACCAATTCATCCAGGTACATCAGGTCTAGTTAATGGAGTTTAGAATCACTGATACAGAATATGTCAATTCCCTGGCAGTATGTCCAAATGTTTGTGGACACCCCTTCTAATGAAACCATTCAGCTAATTACAGTTGTGCCCATTGCTGACACAGATGTACAAATGCAAACACAATTTGTCTAGTCCCTGTAGAGAAGTACTGCCAATAGAATAGGACTTTCTGGAGCAGATAAACATGAAAGTATAGCACCATGTGTAATGGCAGGTGGGCTAGAGGGGTATAAGTCTCCCAGCATTGAGCTGTGGAACAGTGGAAGTGTGTTCTCTGTAATGATGGAGTTTCAGCCAGTACGTTTGGGATGAGGTGGTGGTGGTGATCATCCAGCATTATGACCTCACTAATGCTTGTAGACGTACTGCTGATGACCAAACACTATCTTAAATATATATTCAAGATGCAACTGATTTATTGATTTCATCTCATTATCTCATTAGTGTCTCTGAGACGTGTGTTTGCTGGGTTTACACGGCTTACGGACTGTGATACCTTAAAGATCTGGACGCAGTTTGACCTGGTTGAGAGACTTTGGTTCATGTATTTTTCTGCAAATAACCAAGCAGTTCAGGTGACTACTGAGATCTACTGTTTTTAGCAACAGCTCTAGTATCATGTCACTGTTCATCTACATTTGAGATGAGTAAGAAATATGAAAATATGACTTTTTGAACCAAAAGGCCTAACAAGGCCAACAACAGACAACAACAACAGACTGAAAAAAAAGAAACAAATTCAGACTGAGCATCACCACCAACTTCTTTTTAAAGTGCTAACTTGTAAGTTTGTTTGCTAGATTTTGTTTGAGGTTGTTAGACCAAGAAGTAAATGAAATATGACAATTAAAATTTTATATAAAATCATTTTACACATCTCTAAAACTAGAGAAGTGGGCGGAATGAGATGCCTGCAAGGAAGCCACACAATGAAGCAGGACCTGTTAACTCTGCAACTAATTGGGAAAAAAGTCACAAAAAACTCACACCTGTTACTGTTTTTGTTGTAAATGTTTTTGTCTGTTTTCATTTTAATGTTTCATTTTTTTGTCAATTTCATCTTAATTTGCATCATTATACACAGTAAATCTGTCAGTGTTAAATCAACACTATTATAGTTAAATTAACACTGAGAGTGTTACATTTTGACACTGTCAGTGTTAATTTAACTCTAATAGTGTTGATTTAACACTAGCAGATTTACTGTGTATGTTCACATTTACAACCTGTGTTAACATTTTTAATCAAAAATATATGTATGTGTTGATTGTATGAAAAAGCTAAAATTTCAAATGTTATTTTATGTTTTCTTGTGTTTAGTATGTTGATAAAGTGAAAAATATTTGTCAGGTCATATATATGATGTTATGCTGAAAAAACCCATCAAACATTGGCATGGTAAATCATTTTTAAATGTGGTATATAAAGGCAAAATTATTCAAAAACAGTCAAAATAGCCCAATAGTCCCAAGGGCAAATTACTAAGAGGAATATCACAGGCCTAGTTGGCTCACCTGAAGGTTTTCAGAGAAAAGGTTGCATATCTTTTTAAATTTCTTGAGTGTATTAATATTAACTGTATTAATATATCTTAATTTGCCCATGTATAGAGGACAGCATTGAGGGAGGGAATAATCCCTTTTGCCAAAATCATGCCAGACATTAATGCCTGCTGGTGCTGGTAACCAAACAACCAATGAGAGGTAATAGTTGGCCAGGAGAAATGTCTCTCTTTAGAAAACTAATGAAAGATGTCATCCCAGGAAAGGTAAGAAAGTTCTAGACGCTCACACCTGGACTAAAGCCTGAAAGAGTTCCTGGAGTGTTAGTGGAAAGGTATATTTCCCAGTTTAGCATACATGTTCACATACAGATGCACAGTTGCCTATACACAACAGAGAGTGCTATACAGCAGATTAGACTAAAGCGTGGGGTTCTGGCAGCGTTCTGCTCGCTGTGTGTCTGTGCCCAAATCCACCAGGCTGCAGCGATTTACCAGCATATGCAGCTGGGGATCAACAGAGCCCACCACTCTGCTCTACACCAGCTCATTTCCCTAAACATATGCTTTATTTATTTATTTCCTGCCTCCCTTTATATAAGAAGCTTATAGTATGCATATGATCGCTCTCCCAAAGCGCTCATTAAAGTTGCTTGTAAACCAGGTAACCTGGTAAGGCCCTGGATTAGGCTGGGAAACACTGACGATGCAAATTTGCCTGCTCAACCATCTGTGTGGGACGGCAATGTGGAATTAGCCCCTGCAGATGCTTCCACAACATATACTCAACTTTATCCTGGCCTGGTTATGATGCAGGGACACTTTCCAAGGCCAAGCGTAGACAGAAGTGAGCATCCTAATGAGTTTCATTCTTGTTATGTTGGCTGTTCTTGTTTATCAGTGAGGCTTACCTGAATTATGTGATTTAACTAGCTTCCATGTACTTCCAATTATGCATAATCTCTTAATTCTCAATGCAGTATACACACGTCATGCATAAAATACTGATATTGGAATAGCTACTGAATTTTTAATGCCATGGCTCTTTAGAGAAAGAACAAAAATGAGTGAACTTTCTGAAACATACAGAAAATAGTAGTCTGATTTTAAAGGCTGTATAAATCATTATTATTGTTGTTCTTATTATTATTAATGGTTATAGTTCATTAATTATTAATACTGCTACTGTATGATAAACTGTTGTCTGTTACTGTGTGATACACTGTAAACTGTTACTCTATGATATACTGTAAACTGTTACTCTATGATATACTGTAAACTGTTACTCTATGATATACTGTTGTTTATTACTGTATTATATACTGTTATCTGTTACTGTATGATATACTGTTGTCTGTTACTTTATGATACACTGTTAACTGTTACCTGATACTGTATGCTACACTGTTAACTGTTACCTGATACTGTATGATATACTTGTACTGTAAACTGTTACTGTATGATATACTGTAAACTGTTACTGTATGATATACTATTAATTTACTGTATGATACACTGTAAACTGTTGCTGTATGATATACTGTAAACTGTTGCTCTATGATATACTGTTGTTTATTACTGTATTATATACTGTTATCTGTTACTGTATGATACACTGTTAACTGTTACCTGATACTGTATGATATACTTGTACTGTAAACAGTTACTGTATGATATACTGTAAACTGTTACTCTATGATATACTGTTAACTTACTGTATGATACACTGTAAACTGTTACTATATGATATACTGTAAACTGTTACTCTATGATATACTGTTGTTTATTACAGTATTATATACTGTTATCTGTTACTGTATGATACACTGTTAACTCTTACCTGATACTGTATGATATACTTGTACTGTAAACTGTTACTGTATGATATACTGTAAACTGTTACTGTATGATATACTGTTAACTTACTGTATGATACACTGTAAACTGTTATTCTATGATATACTGTTCTTAATTACTGTATTATATACTGTTATCTGTTACTGTATGATATACTGTTGTATGTTACTTTATGATACACTGTTACCTGTTACTCTATGATACACTGTTACCTGTTACTGTATGATATACTGTAAACTGTTACTGTATGATACACTGTAAACTGTTACTGTATGATATACTGTTAACTGTTACTGTATGATATACTGTTGTTTATTACTGTATTATATACTGTTATCTGTTACTGTATGATACACTGTCAACTGTTACTCTATGATATACTGTTGTTTATTACTGTATTATATACTGTTATCTGTTACTGTATGATACACTGTCAACTGTTACTCTATGATATACTGTTGTCTGTTACTGTACGATACACTGTCAACTGTTACTATATGATATACTGTTGTCTGTTACTGTATGATATACTGTAAACTGTTACTCTATGATATACTGTTGTCTGTTACTGTATGATATACTGTAAACTGTTACTCTATGATATACTGTTGTCTGTTACTGTACGATACACTGTCAACTGTACTATATGATACACTGTAAACTGTTACTCTATGATATACTGTTGTCTGTTACTGTATGATATACTGTAAACCATTACTCTATGATATACTGTTGTCTGTTACTGTATGATATACTGTAAACTGTTACTCTATGATATACTGTCAACTGTTACTGTATGATATATTGTTAAGTGAAGAAAAGTAAGCAGCATAACTAAAGCTAAATAAGATAACTAAATAGCTTGAATCAGGAACTTGTTCATGTTTATATAGTGTACAGGGTAAAACATTACATAAAGACGTATATTCGATGACTTAACTATTTTATACAAGGTGAAGCAAATTTTGTAATGCACCAACTTAGTACCCCAATGTTCCATTACAATCACTAACCACTTCATTAGGTACACATACCTTGTAATTATACTCAGTGTCCTCTGTATACTTTGCTAGCTCTGTGTTCTTGTGAGGGTCCTGATCATTGAAGAACAGGGTGAAAGGAGGATAACAGACAATACAGAGAAACAGAGGGAGTACAGTCTGTAATTGTAGAACTAAAAAGTGCTACAAGGTACACATATTTTAGGAAGTGGCCAGTGAGTGTATTTTAGCTAAATTAGCTTCATAGCTCCAGTGCATAACTAAAGAAGTAAGTTTCAGACATTAAAAATAATCATGGTTTACTACATTATTAGGTTGAGCTGGAAATGGTGTCAATGTGAATATTTAGTTGAGTGTCTAAGTACGACAGGTTTTGTGTAGCTTAAGACTCATGATGACAGTGAGCACAGGCACTCAGAGGAAATGTGGACAGCTCTGTGAATATTTGGAAATTAGCAGCCTGTTTCTGTTTAGCTGTCCACAAAGTTCAGGAAAGAATCAAGGAAGTGCCTGTGTGTCATAAGCATGCTTTAAAGAGCCCAAGCAGCAGTCATTCTTGGAGCCCTCCCAGCATCATGTCCCACCAACACAGAGCTTAAGAGAACTAATACAAACCAGATTTAACGCCCGAAATCTGCGGAGAACAAATATATAAGAAGGGACAAGAACAAGTGTCAGCGCCTTTGATCTCCACTTGGCAGGCCTACAAAACATGATGGCTTTTTTGCTCCCTCTGTTTCCTGGTAACTGTATGCATTTGAGTGATTGGGTATGTTCAGCCCACTGAGTTGTGATGGGATCTTCTGCCCCCCACCCCCCACTTCTAATAGAGTAGGAGGACCCTCAGCGTTCCTCATCGAACTAGCATGGCTTATTATCTGGCGCCCTCCACAGCAGCCCTGTGGATGCCAGACGCTCTGCAGACTCAGCTTTATCTAGTGCGGCACAGAGGTTTCCTCTCAAACCTGAGGGGCTTCTGGAATCTAACCACTGGGGATTCTTTAATACTGGGGGATTTTTAAAAAAGAAGGCAAACCAACAGACACAAGAAGTCAGGGAATTCCACAAATTCTTGTTTGTCACTAAGTAATCCTGTTACCACTGATGTGAATATGAAACGGTGTAAACATGGCAATAAACACTTTTTTTTTTTATTGCCGGGGCGAAAATACAGGCGAGGACCCTGCTCTGTTCAGATACAGGCCTGTAATGGTATCCTCACATAAGATTTCTCCAGAAAGAGGCAACACAAGTCTCCAAAATGGTCACAGCACATTTGGTTTACAAGAGCAGATTAAAATGTTACACTCAGTTTAAAAGAAACCTTGGAATACATTAAAGCGGCAGAGCCTCGCATCTGTTCTCTCACTGCAGCCAGCTAACATTTATGATTTCCATAACTTTCCAATTATTGCAGCGTTTTTGCTCATTTAGATTGCAGATTATCAGAATCATATCACGGTCTAAAAACTGCAACATTTACCTGACTGAAGGTTTCAGAATAGAAGTTTCAATTATTAAGTGGAACAGTGGATCTCCAAAAGGAATACAAGATGTTGAATTGGTTTCTAATAAAAGTATCAGAAATGAGGTACATTTATAAAGAACATGATATTTTTTCATAGGTTCATTCTCTATTTTTAAACACGTTTAACAGCATTTGCATTGTAGAGTAATGCCATGTCTTGCATAATGCTAAGTGCCCTTACATCATGAAGTAGGGTTGGGCAATATGGTGATATATTATCATCATCATGATAAGTTACCAAAATGTCTCCCTAACATCTCAGTAGTTTCTCCAGGACACATGGGAACACAATTGAGACTTAAATTTAAGTCTCAGATCTGCTGCTCAGATATTTCACCTCAGTAATCTCACACGTCTCCTCTTGAGTTTTAGTAGATCTCAATCAAGTCTCACATTGTGTTCAGATTTGCTCAGATAATAACATTTATGTTTACTAAAGTCTTGAGTCTCAATATGAACTTGATCATTTCTCAATCAGGACTAAGAGTCATCTCAGATTTTTTGAGATGACCATTTTGATTTAGATCAGATATCTTATGTCTCCTTTTGGTCTCATGCTATTTCTTCAAAGCAATTTTAAATGAATCTCCACAAAGTCTCCTGAGCCACCAAAGAGCAGTACATTTGAGTATTATGGGTAGACTTACATCTAGAACATCACAAATGCATGTATCATAAAACAGACAGATTGTACTCAGTTTTGCTCAGATAATATAAAAAAAAGATAATAACTCTTTACTAAAGAAATAAATCTCATTGTGAACTCCACCAGTTCTCATCCAGGACTAAAAGTCTTCTTAGTTTTGATGTTGTAAATAACGTTAATAATTTAATATCTTATGTCTCCTGTTAGTCTCATGTTTCTGAAGCAATTTTAGAAAATCTCCACAAAGTCTCCTGGGGTACCAAAGAGCATCATTTGAGCAATTTATTACAATATTATGGTTTCCTCTAAAATACAAATGCATATTTTAATCTTAACAAGAATTTTAATCATAAAGAGACAAAGTAAGACCAATTAAAAAGAGTTGACAACCGGAACTTTAATTCAGTGTAGAATTACATCAAATAAAACAAATTTACCTGTGCAAAAGTTAGCACATTACTGTTTTTTATTTTCAAAGTAAAAGGTGAAGTCATCTACTAAAGACAAAATGTAATGCACACTTACTCTATTTATTATTTAAATAAAATGTCAAATATGGCCTGTGCAAATGTTATTCCAAATTAAATACTGTATATCTGATAAAAAAAATACCAGTCAAAAGTTTGGACACAACTTGTCATTAAATTTTTTTTTTTCCTACACTGTAAATAAACACTGAAGTCATCCAGACTCTGAGTGAACACATAAGGAATCATGTAGTAAACTTAAAAATGTTAAACAAACCAAAATATGTTTTAGATTCTTCAAAGTAGACACACAACTGACGTCTCAAACACATTAAGAGGCAAGAAATGCAAGTCATGAACTCTTGATGAGGCACAGCTGTTAACTGAAAGCCATTCCAGGTGACTACCTCATAAAGCTGACTGAGAAAATGCCAAGAAAGCTGCATCTAAACAAGAGGTGCCTACTGTGAAGAATGTCAAATATAAACATTCTGGTTTGTTTACTTGTTTGTTTACTAAATAATTACATATATATTTATAGTTTAGATGACTTTAGTGTTAATCTACAATGCAGAACATTTTTAAATCATGAAAAACCTCTGAGTTCAGAAGATGTGTCCAAATGGTTGACTGGTACTGTATATTCAAACAATTCTGAAAATATAGAATAACTATGCACTAAAACATGTATTTCCATTTCCTGTAGAGAAGAATATATGCATTACTTATTTTCACATCGAAAATCAACAACATGTCATTTGGCATGGGGGGCACAAACTTTTGTACAAGACTGTTTTGTGGAAATGTTTTCAAATATCATATTTCTGCCATATCGCCCACTCTCACCGTGTTGTAATCTCAGTAGTCTGATGTGTTGTTTTCATTAGTATCGTAGTAGCTTGTTTTTCAATACCAACATTGCTCCAAGGCCATATGGGTTCACAGTGATATCCTTGCCAATAGACTAAAGTGCTCCCCCACGCTGTATAAGAGGGATTTAAAGGCCCCCTCCTCCTCTTTCTCTCTGCCACCATTAGATCATCTAATACCACACACTGCCTATCTTCAAACACAGCCCGCTGATGACATTCAGACCCGGAGCACGGCTGGCTCTTCAGCAGCGCAGAAACATGGATTCAGGGGTGAAGGGAGGGAATAAAAAGGCAGACGGGTGGTGGAGTGCGCCTGACAATGACACTCATCAGCTGGGCTAAACCCACCGGCTCCTGCCATACCTGGATCAGCTCCCCACCCTCTGGGTCAGCTCAGCTGCAAAGCATCCACTAATGACTCTTCATTCATGCGTGTGAAGTAGGGGACATTTTCAATTGAAATTGTCATAATATTCAATAACATATGTGCTCATTCTTTTCTCCAAAAATCAATTTTGAGGCTTCCCAACAAGTACAATGATATGGCCCCAACCTGGGCCACATCTGTCACAAACATCTGGCCAGATATGTTTACCAGATATTTTCATCCAAATGATGCACAGCTAGATCTACTAAATACTAAGTGCTGCCAGAATACTATACATGACTGTACTGTATCCCTCATCACTACACTATACAGCTACACTTCTGTGCCTTTTTTGGCAGAGAATCTTCATATCTTCATAATGTGTTGAATGGTCTTATCTCTTTTCAGTTATAGCAAATGAGTGGTGTCTCAGTTCTGGCCCACATTTACTACTTTCATTGGCCCACATGCCAACATGGAATGATAGTGAGGACTTTATCCATAATTGGGTGTTAAAAGAAATTTAACCAGGTTTAAACCTGAACTCGGGCATGGTACAACAGGCTATAGATGGGCCGGTTTTGGCTCAAATTGGAAATTAGAAAAAATTCACCTAGTAGGTTGTATATTGGCACACCTGACCAAGAGTTTAAAAGTTGTGACAAACCTTAAACATGACTTCTACATCTAGGCCAGTTTTTTTTGTTTTTTTTTGCCACAATTGAATTGTCATTGCGGTAACTGTCCCATAAGTGCCTTAATTGGTCTATATTTGGTCCAGAATGGTCTCTTATCTGGTTTGTATTTATTGCATTGTATTATTTGCACTTCTGTTGTGTTAGACCATGACCCTGAAGGAACACTGTTCAGTACAGTATATAGCTGAAATGTACAGTATATGCTTGTACAGTATATAGCTGAAATGACAATACAGCCCCAAACTGGGCTTCGTCTGGCAAACAGATCTAGCCTGCATACCATCACTTCTGTCCAGAAGTGGGCAAAAATAATATTTTATTATTATTATTATTATTATTATTATTATTATTATTATTAATTATTATTATATATAATAATAATAATAATAATAATAATAATAATAATAATAATAATAATAATAGCAGTAGTAGTAGTAGTAGTAATAATAATAATAATAATAATATATTTTTACAAATACTGACATAATAATATTAATTTGCTAAACTGTATATAAATAATTAAATATAATTTATTAAAATTAAATAAATATTATGTTTAATAGTGTTCATGTATATAACATTTTGCATTTTTTATTTAGTCAAAGTGAATCAATTTACATATTTTTAAAATTCTGAATCTTAACAAAAGGATCAAATCAAACAGTAGTGAAATGTGAGAGCATGAAAAATATAACTATTTGCTAAAGAATTACAAGCGAGTAGTATTGTGAGGTGTGAGATTTAGCACTCTGGTTTTGAAGTGAGGGCCACTAATCCTTGGCGTGATATAACTGATAGGTGATATCATTACCATCTATCTAGAACACGCTCTCCAGCTTTATTAAGAGCCATTGAAGGTCCATTTTGATCTGAAAAGAAACATTACTGAAGGAGACGGCCATTCAGCTAGGCTGAAGCTTTGTTAGTGAGAAGCTTCTGATGTGCACTAGGACAGTGCGGATGGACAGCTGTGTATGGGATGAGACAGGTGAGAGGTGCAGCTGCTTCTCACGTTGTCCCTAAAACAGCGAGCGTGACTGATCCTGACAGATCCAGTCTCCCACACATACACATACACAGGCCCCTCATCACACGCTAGCTGTCTCAAACCATGTAACGCTCTGGCTGCTAGCTGGCTCCTGTTGTGCTAAGGCTAATGTAATTTACTGTAGAAGGCCTGGCCTGTACACATATGGACGGTATCAGTGCCCCCGCTACACCTCTCTACACCCCACAACATGGAGACACTTCCCTCTAAAGTCTGTTTGCTTTTTACCTCAGTCACGCTAGCAAGGATTCACAGGCTAGTCGAGGTGGGGTGGGAGGATGGACTGGACTGATTCTGCTAATACTTGGCTAAGTTTACATGTTCATTCACACTTGATTACATGGGGCAAAGAGTCGCTTCAGGAAATAGCGGTGGAATCACATGAGTTCCGCCAGGCTAGCACTGTGGCTCATATAACACAGGGTTCTGTTATAAGAAACCAAACTCTGACTATCAGTACTGAAACCTTTCATGAGGTTTTTCTGGAAAACTGCCTTAAATGTAGTGTTTTGGTAAAATATGCACATTTGAACTTCTATTATCTTATTATAATATCATTGTAAAACCATAAAGTATTACATTTCAGTACTTTGCAATGTTCGAGTAAAGGATATGCTGGTAGTACAATTGTAATACTACAGTAATCAAACTAGCTTTATAATATTATACAGATAAGTTATAACTATGTTATATATACACTGGACACCATAATACTCAAAAATAGATTTTCACACCCCCCACCTCTGCCATGTCTTACTCTCCATCTTGTCCATGTTTTGGGTTTATTTACTTTTGCCATGTGCTTTTATTTATTTTCACATGTCTACATGTCCCAGCCCTCTCATGTCATCCTGCCATGTGCTTTTGTTTACATGTCACACGTGCTGTCCTTATCTCCTCACATTTACGCCTTCAATGTGTCTTGTTCATCCACCCCCAGTTATATTATGTCATTGTATGGCCCTACTGTGTCATCCCATGACTAATTAAGCATGCTATATAGCGCCCTCATGTTTCTAAGTCCTTTATCAGTCATAAAATGTTCATAAGTGTTTGTAAAAGTTCTTGAAGGTTTGTGAAAGTGTTGTATGTTTTTCATTCATAGTTTTACATTTTTTCAGTATTTCCACAGCCTCATCTGTGTTTTGTGTTTTTAGCCCCAGTGTTTAGTTGTTTGTGTTTGTAATAAAGACTTGCTTTTGGACACCAACCTCGGTGTCCTCTCCTCCTGCTCCAGTTTGAGCGTTACATAGATTCAGAAGCTTTTGACATATTGAGGCCACAATATGGAAGGTCTAAACACAAAATATGACAGGGTTACAAGGAGAAAGCCACTGCTCTCCAAAACGAACATTGCTGCTAATCTGCAGTTTGCTGAAGATCACATTTACAAGCCAGAAGACTATTGGAAGAAGGTTTTTGTGGACGGATGAGAACAAAACAGAACTTTTTGGTTTAAATGAAAAAGAAAACACTGCATTCCAGCATAAGAACCTTATCTCATCTGTGAAACATGGTGGTGGTAGTATCAGGTTTGGGCTGTTTTGCTGCATCTGGGCCAGGATGGCTTGTCATCATTGATGAACAATGAATTGTGAATTATATCAGAGAATTCTAAAGAAAATGTCAGGACATCTGTCCATGAACTGAATCTCAAGAGAAGGTGGGTCATACAGCAAGACAACGACTCTAAACACACAAGTCGTTCTACCAAAGAATGTTTAAAGAACAGTTACCGGAGACGTTTAGTTACAGTTATTGCTGTAAAGGGGGGTCACATCAGATACTGAAAGCAAAGGTTCACATACTTTTGTCTCTCACAAATATGTCATATTGGATCATTTCCTCAATAAATAAATGAGCAAGTCTAATATTTTTGTCTCATTTGTTTAACTGGGTTCTCTTTATCTACTTTTAGGACTTTTAGGAAAATGTTTTAAGTCATATTTATGCAGAAATATAGAAACTTCTAAAGGGTTCACAAACTTTCAAGCACCACTGTACGTATATGTAGAACTAAACCATCATATCAGGATAAAACTCTACAACTGAATGTTTTACTAGGGAATTTTGGGGGTTCATGATTGAAAATACTACCAGGAAGATATTTTATGGGCTCTTCCAGCTGTCTTACTAGGTGCAACCTTTAAAAGTTTCTCCATTAACCTTTTTGCAGATGTTTTAAGAAAAAACACTTTTAAGAGTTCAGCCAGTGCATCAGTCTGAAGAACTGATGAAAGATCTTGCAGGAACCTTTTGTGTTTAGAGTGTATGAAAGACCAAAACATGATATGGGCTTAAATGTGAAAATTAATATTCAAAATTGAACCCATATGTGGTCATAATATGTTAATTTGATAATCAGATAAAAAAATTGTTTACGTTGTCAAGTATTCTGCTACCACAAAAACCAGAAGTGATAGTATTACATACAATTTTGCTACTGTATCTACTTATATATGAATTATTTCTTTACACTCATGTTGGCTTAAAGGAACAGAAAATATGCAGCCCAAACTAGAGGTGGGACTTCAACACCATCAACCAAGCATTTATGGATACTACTGAACAACCATGTTAATCGGAACCAATCAGATTACACTCCACTTAATTCCATAGTGAGGCTGTAGGAGGCGTAGCAGATCCAGATGCCTTTACGGAAATCAAGACAGCTAGCATCCAATTATTGTATGTAAGTGTTTTGGGAAATCAATTTGAACTATTATCATCTGCAATGTGCAGTTTTATCAAATATTTTCATTCATACCCTATAAAGTATTTCCACATTATTTAGTTGATTATGGACAATATCTTCTTCTGCTGTTTTTGTACAAACATGCCTAAATTTCATCCTAAGGTGTTAAAATGAAGTAATATTCTTAGTACTTGTCAATTCATTAAGAAAACAGAACTGCAATGTTTGGCTATTATAAAACAGTACTTGTTAATAATGTAGATATTTTGGCAACAGAGTGGTAGAAAAACCTTCAAAAAGGTGCAGACTACTGACATCACTCTTAAATGAACCCTTTCTGTCACTTTTATTTGTAAGAGTGATAGGGATAAAATGTGCTACATAAAGTCTACACAACACCTACAAAAACTTGTCATAAACCTACATAAACATTTAGAAATGCTAATTCAATTAATTGTCATCCATCACTGTGACATTTGCAAAATGTGATAATAGTTGACAAAAGCAGAATTTATTATAGACTTGAATAAGCCTTAAATGTTTAAGTAGGTTTAGGTCAAAATTCATGATAGCGCTCAAACATTTGGGGTCATACAATGAATTGAACATGTTCCACGACAACAAATGTTTATTTTACCTTTTAGCTTTATGGAGACTGAATAATTAAATTCATACATTTTCTAACAGTAGAATGGTGAGGTATGACAGTGTTGTCACCACTTTTTAGTTTGTTGATGGTGAGTTTATAGGATTTAGTACAGCTGTTTACACTCTGTTAGAAATTGAGCACCAAAGAATCATGAGATCGAACATGGTTTAAATGCGCTTTGAGCTAGCATTAGTGCTATAGCATTTGTGGATCTTATCATAGTGTCCAATTGGCTAGAAAATAATTTTCTTCTGGAATAAAAGTGTGTGTTGTCATTGAATATGTCAAATTAAATGGGGAGAACTGTACACTTGAACACAGTCATTTCCTTTAATTACAGGTCTTTTGTTATAGAATCTTTGTAGCTGACTCTGCAAACCAGATTCCAAAAAAGTTGGGACACTAAACAAATTGTGAATGAATGAATGAATGATGTGGAGATGGCAAATGTCAATATTTTATTGGTAATAGAACATAGATGACAGATCAAAAGTTTAATCTGAGTAAATGTAACATTTTAAAGGAGAAATATGTTGATTCAAAATTTCACAGTGTCAACAAATCCCAAAAAAGTTGGAACACGTAGCAATAAGTGGCTGGAAAAAGGAAATTGAGCATATAACGAACAGCTGGAAGACCAATTAACACTAATTAGGTCAATTGACAACATGAT
>BRDA01002913.1:31919-43802 GCA_036984385.1 Crenuchus spilurus | reverse complement strand
GCACCTAAGATGAACATTTCAGACCCCTCCATGATTTCTAAGTAGGAGAACTTGCAAATTTGCAGGGTGTTCAAATACTTATTTTCCTCACTGTATATATATACAGAATGTGTGTGTGTGTGTGTGTGTGTATGGATAAAATGGATCATTAAATATATTACATATTATATTTTTCTGTCTGTTACATTTTTGAAAAAAAAGCCCAAAATATGCAGAACATTGTTGTTTCAGTTTCAGTCATGCTCTCAGTAAAAGTGTCAGTCGCAGTGTCAGTGTTGGTGTCAGTGTCAGTAGTGTATTTGATTTGATGTTCATACGGTGCTATTTGTTGGCTTATACTTTCAAATCATTAATATTCTGTTACATGAAGATTCGTTTTGATGGCAATTAGAGCTCTGCTTGTGTTTACATTCAGCACATTTACTGCCATGTTAACGTCTCTTATCTTTCTCTTTTTCTCTCTCTCTTCCTCCATCCTTCTTGCGCCCCCACACCCTCGTCCTATTCACAATCTACGCTTTTCTCTCCCTCCTACTCCGTCACTCTCTTTCCGCCTCCCTTCTATTCCCTTCTCTCTCTCTCAGTTGTGTGTCCAGTTGGCTCATTCTCCAGTGCTGGTAGGTGTCATGTGTGTCCTCGTGGTTGGTATCAGGCTGAGGTTGGGCAGGTCTTCTGCTCCCCCTGTCCTTCAGGAACCTCCACTGCAGCACAGGGAGCCTCCAGCCCTTCACAGTGTGAGTGATCATTACACTCAGTTACTGCAGCCTTACAGTATTAACAGCTTATCAACTTCAGAGTGGAGGAGAGCTTTACTGTCATCCTAACCACATACACACAAACAAGGGAATGAACTGAAACCACACAGTACTGAGCCAGTCTTAACCTGCAGTGAGTTAAACATCGTGTAATATGTACATTATATGCAAATTCTGTGTATGACAGCAAGAATAACATTGATAGTGTAGCTCATTACAGTCAGAAATATAAAACATAACAGCTACCAAATGAACAGTCATTGAGATTGTAATTGTGAACAGTCCAGGAATCGTTCAGACTTGTCAGGAACTGAACGTCTGTGAAGAAATAAAGAAATGAATCTTTTACTTTCTGAAAGAGTTTCTGTTTTTGTTTTTATTGTGAAGTGTGATTATAATCTGTCCTTATGATCCATGCAGTACTTTGAATGAAGTTTAAAGTGTTTCTTTGTGTGGTGTGAAGGTGTTTCAGAGTGTCAACAGAGTAAGCTCAGCTGTACTGACAGAGGAGACTTCCTGTCAGCACAGAAGCATTTCCTGTCTGGCAAGTGGTTGTGCATCACTTCACAGGGAGAAGAGCTCACCTGGACATCTGCTGATGAGCCAATCACTGCAGAGCAATGCAAAGGTTAGACACCTTACTGAGCTCTGAGCAACCAATCATTTATTAATCCAGTAAGATTATTAAGTGTGTGTGTGTGTGTGTGTGTGTGTGTGTGTGTGTGTGTGTGTGTGTGTGTGTGTGTGTGTGTTTGTTTGTACAGTACTGGAGAAGTTTGAGGCTGTTCCCGTTTCTTCTTTGCTGTTGAATTCTGTTGACTCTGTGGTGCTGCGTTCTGACTCTTCATCACAGCCACTGGAGACTCAAATCAGGAAGTGTGTAACTGGTGAGTGTGTGTGTGTAAAGTACTTAGTCTGTTAAACTGCAGAGATTTAGATGATTCTATAACACATGAGACAGCTCCGTTCCATTGAGAATGAAATTTAAATATCCACAGTTCCTCAAATTTAAATGGTGGGGACCAAATCATGGAATCAAATATCTCTTCACAGTAACTAAAAGGCTGGGCATTACTATATTATTTATAACATTGATGTTTACTTTTAACTTGTTTGTTTTATTTTTTATTGCATTTTTTCAATGAAGACACCCAGACTATGACTTTACATCCAGTTCTGATTTCTATACAGCAAAACATTCTGAGTTCTGAGTCAGACACAAAGAGTCAGATTGGATTATGATCTTATTGATTTGAGTGAATTTACCTGGTTCATGTTGTTTATGTCATAAAATTACAACAAATATTCTCTAAACAGTAATCTCCAGACCTGGTATTGGCCAGTTTCAGCCATACATCCTTATTTTAACGTACAAAACTTCACTGTATAAGCTATGATTGAATAAAAATATGTTCATATGATCAGTGAGTTCACACTGCTGGTGTGTGGGTTTAGTTTCTCAGAATAAAAAAGTTCATATTCATGTCTGATGTTTATGGCTGGTCAGTTGTCTATTACAGCAGCATTACAACATTTTCACCGTCATTATTATCATAATTAAGCACTTATTCATTACAGTAACTACACATTTATTACCATTTTTTATAACTGCTAGCTTCTCATTAAAAATCTTACTCAGCTACATTTTAGGTCATGAGAAAATAAAATAAATGAGTTATTGTGCCAACTCCAAATAACAGAATATTAGTTATACTGTGTTAATAACATTTCTCCCTTTCTCTTGTTCAGATTGTGCCAAAGAGGACTCGTGTCAGTATGTTGCTGTTTTCCCTGATGGAGCACAAACCCTGTGTGACCTCTACAGCTCAGAGAGAGTGAACAGTGACTGCAGAACCTCTCAGCAGGTAAAGAATGCGCTGTGTCCTGACTAATACATGTATCTGCTCTCTATCAGACTCTTTCACATGAATACCCAACACATGTGTTGGGCATCTGATAGACCAGCTGCAGTCAGTGTCTGTAACGGGTGGTTTTATACAGACACTGGAAAATATTATCACAGCAGATGGATCTGCACTGAGTCAGGATCAGAAAATCTTTCTTTTGAAACTGATCTCAGCTACAAATATTCCGTGAAACATTTTCATAATTTTACTGTAAAATAAGCATTTCACAGACTGTTACTATCAAACTTACTGTGAACCATCACAGAATTCTATAAACACCAGCAGTGCATAGATACAGTCTATCTGAACAGAAATGAGAAAGATATTCTTAGTCATGCCTAACAAGTTAAAGGAAAGATTCACTCAGAAATCATATTTACCTTCTAGTGCAGCTTAAAATATGCACATAATGTTACGAATCATTTATTTTCATAATTTAATCGAAATGTCATATATATTTTACATTCATTAAACATATTTTTTTTGTTTTAAGGTGATACTCTTTTAATGATAATTTCATTCAAGTTAAAATGAATTATTCTAATTGTCTGAGATTCTATATTTCTGATTTTCATGAGCTATAAGTCATATAGATCAACATTAAAACAAAAAGGCTTGAAATATGTCACTTTAAAGTAATTAAAATTAAATTAAATTATGAACTACAATGTATTTGGCCATGTTGGATATTGCATTTGCATGACTAGCCATGACATGTATAGAGTTTCCATCAAAATACATCACTCAGCCAACGTACAGCACATCCAGAACTTAATTAAGGTCACAGAGACAAGTCAAAGTGTTTTAGGAGGCAGTATAACTTTCTCTGGACTATAACAGTGAATAAAACCTCACCTCTATTTGTTCATATTTATGATGGTTATCATCACTAAAACTGCAATTCCTGCTCTGAGTCTTAGATGGACGCAGCATTCAGCTACACAAGTTTGTGTTATTTTTAAGATAAGAAAAAAAAATAAATAAATATATATATATATATATATATAATGACTGACTTTGTATGGGTTCACTTTTTTGCAACCACTGTAGCATTCATAAAGATGTTCAAACGTCACTTAACTGTGGAGTAGCTTTTATGTTACATTTTGTCACACTTTTAAATTGCTGATACTTTACAATACTGTGGTCACATGTCAGTGTAAAGGAACTAAAGGAGAATGAATGAACATCATAACATTACTATAGTTCAGTGCAGTAAGTAACAGTTAACTAATAATTAAAGTACTTCACTATTAATTAAACAGTGAGACAGTGATTAAACTGTGTGTAACAATTAAAGAGTGTTAAGTGACTAATACAGAACCATGTCCTAAGAATGGCTGCTTAATTAAACTACTAATTAATCACTGATCACATGTATTGTGAAAAAGTACTTTAACTTCCATTTTAAGGGCTCTGTTACAACAGACGACCATCAAATAAAATGTTTATTTTAACCTACTGAGTAATTAAGCAGAAACTCTTAATAGTTTCTGTTTGTTCTCTTACTTAGTTACTGTTTCTCATTAACTGTGATCACAGTATTATAAAACGTGGTTTTGTATTTTTAACAAAAAGTGATGATTTGACTTTTTCTGAGGTGTGTTTTGAGGAAATTCATCTTGCAGTTTAAGTTCATCAGTACTTAATTTGACCTGCTGCATGTGTACTTCTGCTAAAACTTGCTTTTAGGTTTTATTTTGTACTTTTATCATCATTTCACTGAAATAAAAGTACTTGATGGTGGCTTAGGCTACTCTACTCCCCTCTGCTGATGGATAGGATTGAGCCCCAGTCAGCTGATGTGAGATGATGTGCTGCTAAACTGATGACTTATTGAGGAATCTTTGTTGCTTTGGCATTGCAGAGTAAAGGGTTTCTGGGAAATGACGGAGCTGAAACTTACCAGAGTCTGAGCTGCTTGCTGAAAGTCAAAGTTGGAGATAAGCCCAGTCTTACAGTGCTCAGAAAAAAAGGTAAAATAAGGGACATACAAGCTTGATATTTTCAGTTTATCCAACAAATATGATCTCTAAAGTGAAAAACATTTTGTAATGGTCACGTCTTATATTTAAGACTTTTTTTATAGTAGAAATGTCCCACTTAGACAGCTTTTATATCCATGAACTGAAGCCACTGACTTTGGTTAAATGTATCCAGAACTCAACAACAGAAGAAGCTTAAATGTGTAACTCAGATTTTACACCCCTGAGAGAGGTTTTGTGTGAATAACAGCGAATTATAATTTCTTCTCTGTGGCTTTGAAAGCTTTCCTGGAATGTAGCTGAATTTTTTTGGCCTGCCAGTAAAATATTTGGAAGTATTTATATTTGTTGACATAAAATTGAAGAGCATAAAAAGTCTTTCTCTGTTTTCCTCATATCCATGTTTTCATTGTTCAAAGGTCATGAATTCAGTACAGCAGGTCAGAAGAGCTTTGAGCGGCTGCGTTTTGGGAAAGCCAGTTCAGGAGTGTACAGGACCGTGGTGTTTGAAGCAGCTGGGACATCTCTGGCTGATGTTCACCACTTCTGTGTGGACATCTGCAGTCAGGAGAACTGCTGCGATGGTTTCATTCTCAACCAGAATGTCCTCAGTGGAGGTCAGCAGATTATTTTAATATAAACTAAATGTGTGTTTTAGTTCAGTGTGTAACAGGAGTGTCAGACTCAGTTCTGTGAGAGTCACAGTTCAGCAGAGATTAGTATCTGCTTCCAAAAACACAGAATCTTTACACCAAAAGGGTACGAAGAAATTCTCTCAGTGGTGTCGATATAAAATTACAAACAATAAAATAAATATAAAAAGATATACTACATTAAAATACAGTACACAAACAAGGAAAATGTATAGAGTGTGAGATTAGTACAGATAAGACCAAGTACTGGAGTACAGAGGTACATACAGTGCCTTGCAAAAATATTAAATATTCACCCACTTAGCATTTTTGCATTTATTTTGGTGGCTGAAAAGTTCAGTTTTGGTGTCATCTGACCAGAGCACCTTCCTCCATACATTTGGGGAGTTTCCCACATGCCTTTTGGAGAATTGAAAAATGAGCCCACCTATTTTTGTCTGTCACTAAAGGCTATTTTCTGCCCACTCTTCTATTAAGCCCAGTTCTGTGGAGTGTACGGCTTATTGTGGTTGTATAGACAAATACTCCAGTCTCTGCTTGGGAACTTTGCAGCTCCTTCAGTGTTACCTTTTGTCTCTGTGCTGCCTCTCTGATTAATGCCCTCCTTGGGTGGTCTGACAGTTTTGGTGGGTGGCCCTCTCTTGGCAGGTTTGTTGTGGTACCATTTTCTTTCCTTTTGATAATAATGGATTTGATGGTGCTCCGGGGGATCATCAGAGATTTTGATATTTTTTATAACCCCAAAACCTTACTTGTATGCTTATATGCTAACAGGTCATGTGACACTTAGATTGCACACAGGTGGACTTAATTTCACTAAGCATATGAGTTCTGAAGGTAATTGGTTGCACAAGAAGTTTTTAGGGACTTCATAGCAAAGGAGATGAATACATATGCACATGCCAAGTTTCAGTTTTTTAAATTTTATTTATTTATATATATATATATATATATATATATATATAATTTAAATAATAAATATTATAATGTATTAAAATCGGTAAAAAGCCAAGTGGGAGTGGATACTCTCACAAGGGGTAGATACTCTCACAGTGTGTAGAGATAAGGGAATCAAGTAGCAAATATAAATATTAATGTAAATATAAACATAATGTAAATAATGTAGAGTTAGTACATATGTACATATACTACAAAATGTGTGAAGATAGTAATGTAGTTATGTGTAATAGTATTATATATTTAGTATATATAAATATTTTATACTTGGAGTATGTGGTTTAGGATGCAGACAGTGTTTTTTCTCTTCTAACACATGGGATGTATCTCAATACCCATTAAGCCTTGTCTCCTATTGCTTACATAGGCATCTGTCTAAGTAGGCAGCATTTAACATAACCAAAATCTTATATAACAGTTTCTTTTTCATCTGTGAATATACCGGTAATCATTTCCACATTCACTCTCACATATTACTAACTTCACAGGCAATAATGTTCAATAACACTCTGCACAGCGGTATTACTACAGGAAACACAAGTCTGAAGCATCAGACCTAGCTAGCTAGCATGCTTATCTACAAATTCCAGTTTATCAGTGAAGAGAATCTTTGGGCTATAAATGTAAACAGAAGTGTTGATAGAGCTGAATGTTATATTGAAGGTGTGTATGCTTGATGGCAGGGTCTGTGATGTGTGGTCTGCTGAGTTTTCCTGCTGTGCTGCAGTGCAGTGATGATGACTGGGATGTGGAGGGTGTGGCCTCTTCCAGCCGCATCTGTGGAGCTGCACTCAGATACAACAAACAGCAGAAACGCTTCACTTTTGAGTTTGGTGGACAGAACTTCACCATCAGTAAGACACCAGAACAATACTGTAGAATTAATATATGACTGATTGTTGAGTTTTAAGCCCTTAAGCCTCTGTAATGATCTGTATGTGGATCCACACTCTTATGCTCTGTGAAATTTACATGCTGTATAGCATTTATTGAGCAATTACCACAAAATACATATTTATTACTTTTTATTTATATTCACCATTGTAATATTTCAAGATTAATAATAATACTAGGGTTCAAAGGAGTTAAATCATAAAATAGTTGATGGACTTCTGATCCACCTCATTTTCAGAAATTATAGTGTGTCAGTGCTTCAGGTTGTTGTGTTTTTGGCACCTTTTCATTGCTCTCATTCTACCAGCTGATGCAGCTCTGCCACCATCAAGCAAAAATAAAACTGATTACCAAGCCACAATCATCAGCTTCCAACGTGTCTATCTGTGGAAAGGTACAAACAGCACCTGCATCTTTACTTATAACTATAATCAGTGATCAGCATCACAGACAGATTACAGAGGATATAACTACTTAAAATTGAGTCTTATTAATTTCCTTAGTGTTATAACAGTTGTGATTTTCTCTACAGAGTCAGATATGAGCACTCGACTGAAGGCTGATGGAGTTTGTGGAGGATCAACACTTTTGGAAGCTGCCAGACTCACTTCCTCTGGTATAACTTTTCTTAACTTCTTCACTGAATTTTAAATTATTTATTGGTGTAATTCAACCAAATATCTGTGCCCTGCATCTAGTGCTGGGCGATAAAACGATATCAATTTTTTTTACAAGTTTTCCCTCGATGATGATGATGATAAGCCGGGACAATAGAATTCGATTAAGATTAAGATTAAGATCAACCAATTTAGCCAATGTGATTTTTCACACAACGGAATTTGACCTCCGCATTTAACCCATTCGTGCAGTGAAACACACACACACACACTAGTGAACACACTAGGCTGTGAGGATTTGTGCCCGAAGCGGTGGGCAGCCCTTATCCACTGGCGCCCGGGGAGCAGTTAGGGGGTTAGGTGCCTTGCTCAAGGGCACTTCAGTCATGTCCTGTCTGGGGATCGAACTGGCGACCTTCTGGTCACAAGACCAGATCCTTACCACTAGGCCATGGCTGCCCCCTAAGAATTAACGTTCGTTTCCATTTCATGACTGAGCAGCTTGACGGTGAGTTCTGACGTGTAATACTGCTGCTTGTTAGCTCTTCGTCACCAGCGCCGCCAAAATGCGTGAGGTCGCTGTGTGCTCCTCTGTTTATGTGAGAAGGAGAAGGAGGGGGTGTTGCTGTGTGTGTGTGTGCTAGCATTAGCCTGTTAGCATGTTGGCTCTCTAGCCTGTTATGTTGGAGTGGTTGCGGGCGA
The DNA here is from genome assembly GCA_036984385.1 of Crenuchus spilurus. Classification (NCBI taxonomy): domain Eukaryota; kingdom Metazoa; phylum Chordata; class Actinopteri; order Characiformes; family Crenuchidae; genus Crenuchus; species Crenuchus spilurus. The sequence continues at coordinate 35,332 of BRDA01002913.1, read as the reverse complement.
CAGCAGTCATTGTAAGTTTCAACAATAAAGCAACGACAGTAAACGTCTTTCTCGTCCATCCTTTCAACGCATCCAGCTGGACGCTACAATATTATGTTATGGCAATAAACATTTTAATATATTAAATAGTAACATTTCATGTATTTATTCTGATGTTTTTAGAAAGATGTTGTTTGAAACTATGACAGTTTTAGAAAATTTTATATCGTGATAATTATTGAGATTGATCAATATAGAAAAATGTATTGTGATAAAATTTTTGGCCAGCTCTGCCTGCATCCATACTGTGCAGTCAGTTACCACAAGAAAACATTTGACTGTACTTAAATAAGAACATACAGCACATTGATGTAAAAGTCAGGTATAATAGAGGTCAGTTAGCAGATGCTTTAACACTTGCTCACTGACTCTTTTTAAAAATGTTAAAAGCAATGATGATTATAGTAAACAGTCATATGTTACAGGACAGACAGGTACAGATTAAAGTGAAACATCATGAAGTATTCATTTAAAAGATTTAATATGAGATGTTTGGTTTTCATCTGATATGCAGTAAATCAGTAAATCCATACTTTTCTTGTTGGGGAGGGGGCCAGAATTAGAAAAATATGTGCATTCAAGGGCCACAGACTTGTAGCCCTATAATAGTACTTATAAGAGTTGTTTGTTGGTCATGGCACATTTTTAAAGTTTTTTTTTTTAAATAAAACCCAATTTTACACAAAATTTCAAACCTGGCTACCATGAAGTTCATGTGCTAATAGCGGTCCAAAAATAGCAGCGGGCCACAAATGGAGACATGCCTGCATTAAATGTTCAAGTCTATAATACACAAAATTGTGGCCTGGATTTCTATTTTAGTCTGTTTACATACATTCCACTGCAGACTCAGTGAAGGAGGCATTTGATGTCCTGAATGGTGCTGATGTAAAGACGGACTCAAAGAAGAAAACACCCAGCCAGCAGTACTGGATCTTTAAACATCAGTTCACTGCAGAACAGGCCCAGCTTTGGTGTCTCAAACGTAAGACCTTATTTAGCACTAAAAGAACAAAGTGTATTTTGGGCTGTGATATCATGCTGTGTTTCTCTTTAAGTGTGCGTATGTACAGTATGTGTGAGTGTGATACGGGTGTATATGTATTCTCTGTGTACACACTGCAGGCTGTATGGAGGAGGAACTGTGCCATGTGGCTGACATTAGAGATGAGGACTCTAATGTGTATTTTGTATGTGTGCTGTATCCTGACACACGTGTGTGTGGAGCCTATGATAAACCTCTGAGACAAGCCTGTAGTCTGGTGCTGCCTCAGGACACACACACTGCCTACCAGAAGAAAGGTGAGTCCATCACACTCCTTTTTACCTGTGTTTAATGTTCAGAGATAGATATATACTCTAAAACACACATTTTTACATACACCTATCCTTTGTGTGCACTTATTGGTAATTTTTTCAGGAAAATCCTACAATATAAACATTGGGTCATAGGGGTATACAGCAGATTTGACTTCAGATTGGCCAGTCATTGATTTTTAATACTTAGTTTAGTTTTACTTTTTTAAATATACATTTTTTACTCTTTAATGGAATAACCCATCATTTATAACACACCCATTTAAACACATTGATCAAAATGAGACAGGAAGTAAAAAAATTATCTCAAAAGGCAGGAAGAAAAGAAGAGCCATCTCTTTTACCACAATATTACAGTGAACAGACAGACTAGGGAGCAGTGAGCACACGTGCCCATAGCAGTGGGCAGCCCCATCATCCGCAGCACCTGGGCAGCAGTTGGGGGTTCTTAGTTCAAGGTTCTTAGGTTCTTTGTTCAAGGGCACTGTAGCCATGTGCTATTGGGATCACACCAAAATAATAATAAACTGGCTGCTGGAGTGTATATCTGCAAATTCCTATCATACGTTCCTGCTTAACTGTCACCCGTCTGTTGCTGTGCCAGTCTCTGCCTTTCTCCATCAGTTGAGAAGGACCACTTAATCTGTTATTCTGTGGTTGGAGGACCATGCTCACAGATGCAGAGGGGGGTGAAGAAGATAAGCACTTGCTCTTCTATAGTGTCCTGTAGTTCTTTAATTTACTCTTAATGTAACTCTGCAGTATAACCCTGCAGTCCTGGACATAAACAAAGCACACATCAGTAGGTCACGTAAAATTTGCACAGAAACAAAAATGAAAGAATGATTTGCATGAAGATAAAACTCATTCTAATTTTATCAGTCTCAAGCCCCGCCCTATTTTCCTAGCTTAGCAAGCACTGCTGTGATTACTATCAGTAACATTAGATAAGCTTTCAGTGTGTCAGCATTTCCTCAGATCTTGTCCTAAATGTGGAAAAGCTGTGCTGTGTGTACAGACAGATGAAGACTGATGGATGTTCTTTTCTGGTCTTTAGTGGAGTTTATCAAGGTTATGTTGGTGTTAGTGTTTTAATCCATGTTTTGAGCCATGTGCCCCATTATAAGTTTGAGCACCCACCTGTCTAAAGGCACTAAGGGTGTCTGCTCACATCTGTGTACAGCACTGGCATTAGGGCATCAGTTTTCAGTGTCAGCTACAGTATCTGTCTGTACACTTACAACTTGTATAGCAGGGGTGTCCAAACTTTTTTCACTGAGGGCCACATACATAAAAATATAGGAGGTGCTGGGCCACTTGGTAGAAATTAGGTATATAGCCTTAACTTTAGTGTATTAAAGTTAGAAAAATCAATTAAAAGTGGTCAAATATGTTATATTGTTAAATATAATTAAAGACGAAACTGCCTTCATCACAGCTTTCCATAAATGGACCTTTACTGATTTATTCAGAAGAAGCTTTGGTAGCTCATTCTCAGAACAGCAGCCTCAGATTTCTTCTACAGAAGATTGACAGCACAGAGAAAAAACAATAAAGGGGTAAATGGGACGGGTACATTTCAAGCTTATTATTTAAGTTATTAGGCTTAGCAACACACCTATTAACGTTCGTTTGTAATGGTTATCAACATTAACAGACTGAACTGGACTTAACAGGAGTGCATCTAACTAGTAAATTATTCTGGTGAGTAACAGCTGCGCTGGGTATGTAAATCGGGACATCCAGCTGTGGTGCTGATCTGATGCCACTCGTGCCAAAAATCAGGACAAATGTCACTTGATCAAGGATCAAATCTGCATCAGATGAGATCAGCTGACTTACTTTCTACCTTTCGCTTCTTTGGTTCTGCCACGTTTAGTAACTTGGGGTAAATTTCTTCTGTGATTGTCCTTTTTGGTGGAGCAACTGCCTTGATCAACAGTAGCTCCCTCTGGTGTTAAAACTAAGAAGGTGCAATAAACTCAAGCAAAAGTTGAAGTGCGGGCCATATTCTACTCTATTTATAAAATTTCTTGTGGGCCAATTAAAAATGTCGG
>BRDA01002913.1:0-16218 GCA_036984385.1 Crenuchus spilurus | reverse complement strand
AAAAATCACTGAGGGCTATGGCTCAGAGTTTGGCTATGAAGGAAGTATCGGTTTGAGACTCGGTATCGGGAGTCACTAAAAAATTAATGACTCGGATCGGATCGGGAACAGAAAAAACATGATCGGGACATCCCTACTAATAAGCAATAAAATAATGTTATTTTGGATAATATAGAATATATGAAATAATAAAGATCATAAATTAACTCTGTTCACTAGTTTAATATCAAAGATAAATATAATATATAAAGATAATATAAACAAAAGCTCATATCAAAGGCATATATGAGGATGTTAACTCATACAGTATATTTAAATAATAGCTGTTTATTTTTTTATTTTAAAGCACATTGAGAGAGTATATTCATTTTTACTTTACTCTGAGAAACAGTAACTCATCTAAACGAACTAACTGTTGTAGAAAACAAAGTTCTGTACCTGTCCACTGTTGTCCAGTTGAAGTTGTGTGGTCTCACTGTGCGAGCAGACGGACAGGGCAGGTTCTGGGGCATTTCATGGGCAGCCAGACAAGGACCAGTTAGAACACAGCATAGACCATCAGCTGTGTCTGTGTGAGAGACAAACACTGTGACTACAGCAGGATGTTACTGATCGGATTCAGCATAAAGATTTTTTCTGAAATATCAGATAGTATTTAATTTTCCATGAGTAAAGATTATGACCCCATACTTAAATATGATTGTTTATTAAACTCTTTAACAACTTTAGAACTAGCATATGATATGAGTTTAAACTTTTCATTTATTTAGTTCTTTTAGACTAGTCTCAAGTAGGGGTGGGACGATATGGCCTAAAATCAATATTGCGATATGTTGAGCAGTTCACCTTGATAACGATAAATGGACGATAATACTAATACACACACACCCTAAAAATAAAGAATGTGTTAGGCCAACAAAACGACTTCACAGCCAGTTATATTGATGGTACAATCCCCTTTTTATTACATATTGTTATTATGACTGCACTGCAGAAATAATGTGATTGATTATATCTATGATCAATGCAATGGACAGACGACATAACGCTTTCAACAGTATGTATGTAATATAACTATAACTGTAGTGCTGGCTCATAGCCTGTGCGCCAGCTGTACTGTTCTGTTCTCCTGACAAAACTTGTTTTTGGAGGGCAGTCAGGTTAGTCTGCTATGAACAATCGTCGTAGTTCGTGACCCTGTGTCGCCTACCAGTCATGTAGTGTGAACGGCACAATGACCGATGACTCAAAACGTCATGTACTGTAAACCTGGCATAAATGTCTTTTCTAATGTGGTCAGTCTTACCAGAGTAGTGGTTGACCAGGTCCTCCAGGCACTGGAAGGTGAGGCGTGGGGAGATGAAGTACCAGTGGTTTGGTAGCCGAAATATCCGGTAATGCATTATAACCCTGTGGCGCACTGACAAGGCGTACATACCTGTAGACAGAAAACCCAGAACCCTTCAGCTGAAGCAGCAAAGTGTATCATAGTCTTCTTTTGTGAAATCTTTACCATAATCACCTTTTGTGCCTCTGATCATGAAAGACCCCACTCTGTTCCCAGGTAACCACAGCAGCTCCTCAGCTTTTTCCCTCATTACCCCATCAAACAGCCAGCTGATACAGGGGGGGAAACATTAGGTATTACATTAGCCTGCAAAACATTAATTCTTTAAAAGAACTAGTTTTTAGTTTAAGAAAAGAATGCAGTGACACTCCTAATTCTAAGGTGTACATGAACCAAAATATGACATCAACACAGCTTTGACTTTCAGCTGAATGTTTGCAGTAATTGTGCTGAAGTTTTATATTTTCTTCAGGTGGGAATGATGAATATAAATCACTTAATATCAGTTCATTACTTTTGCCAGTCTGACCAGTTCACCTTAAAGACCTTCAGGTGTAGGACTCACCCGTGGTAAACCTTAGCTACGTAGCAGTGTGGGATGTAGTTTTCTTCTCTTGTCTGGGTAGAATACACCTTATACCAGTACCCCTCACTGGGTTAAAAGACAGAGAATGAAGATATAAAGGTTGTGGCTTTTAGGATGCTTGTTAATGTTACTATACCATCACTGTTTGGAGAACATTTTGCATCTCCATTTTATTTATTCATTTTTTTCATGTTTTATTATATAAGTTGAATTTGCCAGTTGGACTTTATATTGTATCTTAACTTCCATTATAATAGAAAGTTTTTCCTACTTCTGTAATGTTACAATATTGGAGATGCAAGATTTTTTACCATCAGTGACTGTACATCTGACAAACAGCAAAAAGAACAATGTGAAGTGAATATTGTTTACATATACACTAATAATAAATATGCAACATATGCAGAGTAGTTAAAGAACAGTAAATTATTACACATACAGTAAATTAATACTTTAAGCATAAAACATTAGTTATTAATCTGCCAATTCATTAACAAATTACTGAATGTGTGATTAACGTATTCTTTGTGAGCCTTATCATTAGTTTAAATGTAGTCTTAATGCATCTTTTTCAATTTCATGTCACTTTATAGTAGCAGGATGAGGATAATCAGTATCATTTTGAAATAAAAGTACTACATCAGTTTAAATTGTGAAGAAGTAAAAACTTAAAAGTAAACTCGTCCTGGATCATACTTGTGTTAACATATGTTCAAAGTTATGCAGGTTTGTGTCAAAATTCAGTTTTATATTCATCATATGCCATTACCCATCAGTAACCCAACAGTCTGATTCATTGAGTTGAAGTAACTCAGTGAATTTTGTGGATTGTAAATTACTACATTAAAATTAAAGCTAAATTATAACGACATAAATCTGAGGAACTGTGTGGTGTAAAATGATTTTGAACTGCAGGCAGGCAGGTAAACATAAGCAAATACAGAACTCCATGAAGAGTAGATCCTCAAACAGCTAATGTAGAGTTGCTTTGTGATAAATGTATTTTAAAGCATGTGCTTCTTTTTCTCTCTTGTGCCAACATTACAGGCTTTCACTAACACCACTGTGAGGTTTGTGGTATTTCACAATCATAGTCGGCACAGTTCTGTCAGTACAAAAATACATCTCAGAAATGATCATTTTGAAACAGAAAAGCAATATTAAAGCATTATTTATTGTCTTGGATTTTTGTAGAGTCTGATTTTCTACATTTAAATTTGAAACAGTGCAAATACTCACTCAGATATGAGTCTCAGCCTCTCTCCTTTGTGGAACAGAGGTTCACACACATCTGGTGAAGGGTAATCACTCAGCACCACCGCTGCCTCACCATCAATCACTGTACAAAAGCAAATATCATCGCAGTTCTAATAAATTAACTGTTTAAAAATGTCCATCCAGGAGTGCTAAAGAGTACTGCAGCGACTACTACTGTTATTGCTAATGATATTACTACCACAGCTACTGCTTTGGCGGCACAGTGGCTTAGTGGTTAGCACGTTCGCCTCTCAGCGCTGAGGTCTTGCGTTCTAGTCCACATCTGAGCGGAGTTTCCATGTTCTCCCCGTGTCTGCGTGGGTTTCCTCTGGGGACTCGGATTTCCTCCCACAGTCCAAAAACATGGAGATCAGGTGGATTGGATACTCTAAAATTACCCTGGTGTGAATGAATGTGTATGTATGAATGTATGTGTGCCCAGATATGGTTGGTACTCTGTCCTGGGTGATCCCCTTAGTGCTCTATGCAGTCCTCCAGGTGGACAGTCGCTTCTGGTTGAGAGTACGCTGTGCGCAATTGGCTGCTGCTTTTCACCGGAGTGTGTGTATATGAAGTGTGTTGATTGTAAAGCATCCTTGGGTGTCTAGAAAGGTGCTATATAAGTGTAATGTGTATGTATGTATGTACTGCTGCTAATGCTATCACTGCTACAGCTACTACTGCTAATGCTATTACTGCTACAGCTTGTACTGCTAATGCTATTACTGTAGGGTGTATTACTGTAATGTAGGGTGACCAGATGTCCTCTTTTACCCAGACATGTCCTCTTTTTGGACCCTAACCCTAACCTCGTTACACCTCTACAGATAAACATATAAACGTAGTAAACATATCACTTTTAAATTGTGTTGAAAAAATTAGAAACATGTCTTTAGAAACAGCCCCATTATTCTGACTTTCTTTAAACTTGAAAAAGTTCCTTTCTTTTTTTATTTACAAGAACAGTTCTTTAAAGACCTTTTGCACTGAGAAGGGGTTACCTGGTGCCATCAGCCTAAAGTTACCTGTGTCTCTAGTAAGAGTGTGATACTGTAAGACTATTGATTATAGACAGCCATGTAATTAAGCCTGACTGGTTTGAACACAGTTACAGTTAGTCACAGTTAGTGTTATATATGTGGAGTAAATATGTTCTCTTTACTAAGGACAGGAATTTAAATATTCATTTTATGTATATCTTGTCATTTAGAATAAGATCCTTTTAAAGTTATCAAATGATTAGAGAGTAAATATGAGCTCCCACAGTTTACTTTCAGAATCAGATTCATAGTCAACAGCTTTAGCAGCATTTTCTGGATGCAGTACATCTATTATAGGTGCTTTTTTGAGGCTTTTTGTCAAATGTTCTGAATAAAATGAGGTCATTCTGAATGTTTCAATGTAAAAACCTGTAGAGGAACTCATTTGTTTTAGTTTTTGTGGTGATGGAAACAAAGCAACTATTTTAATGCCTAATCAAAACCACCGGTAAACCTGTTTGTGTCAGAGTTTTTAAATATTTTGCCTTAGAGTAGTCTACATGTAACTGTCCATTGTAAATGTATTTTAAAATATCAACTAAAGTCTTCAAGCACTATGGTAAAAGAATGACTTTGGCAGAAAGCCGTGTATTTATGTTTAGTGCAATAGCTTTCTGAGAGGCAGATTTAAACAATCCAGTTTGGTTCCATTCATTACATAATACATTTTCCTAAAATAGAACCATTTTCCTCAAAATATGTCAATGACTTTGTTTACATCTTAGTCAATTAATTATGCCGAAATATTGAAAAATTGGTATAATTCTGCTAGTTTTCTTATTTTATCAGTTTACTGGTGCAACTCCAAAAATATTTTGTGAAACAGTTAATTTGTATTAATAGTTTAATATAAATTTTTTATTCATTACATGTAAAGTTAAATATTTCAAGTCTTTTTGTGTTTTAATGATGATACTCTTTGAATAGTAATTTACTCAAAAACTCTAAATGAAATATTCTAATAATCTGAGATTCTGGATTTCTGATTTTTATGACCAATAACTCTGATCAACAGTAAAACTGACTTATGTTGCTTTATGTATATGACTTTACACATTTTTGAATGAAATTTCACAAATGAACTTTTTTTCCACATTTCTTTCCTAATATTTTGATGTATATTTATTTGCCGACACTTTCTTAGCATATTTATTTCTAAATACTTTGTCATGCACAACAACATCTATACATTTGGTCACTGCAGGGTTGTAGGCTACATTCCTGCAGAAGTTTAGTTCTTACAAACACATAACCATGTTTAGCTGTTAATGAGCAGTGTGCAGTATTTGTTAGTGACTCTCTTACCTGTTGGTTGTAGATCAGTGCTGACAGATGTTTTTATGAAGTTCTCTGTAGAGTTTGGGTTTGGTTGTGTGTTTCCCATCACTAAGCTTTACTGTAAATGTGTTAACTGATGAACGCTACCTTCATCCTGTCTCTGCTTGGTTTGCAGTGTAGAATAGTTTTGCTAATCGCTGTTTTTAGCTTCCTATAGGTAATGAAGAGTCGAATTTCAGCACAACTAGTCAGAATAGGGAAGTTGTTTCTGACCACATTTTCCACTCCACAAATGAGCAAAATAGGAAGTGCTGATAAAGCTGCTCTAAAACATGCAAATTCATGTAGTTTACTGCTGGGAAAGAACGTTTGTCTATAAATAGTTGATAATAAACATGTGTACAAACATAAAAAACTGCTGTGTTGTGGATGACCTCCAACAGAAAGGTAGTACTGTGATAATACAATATTATGACATTAGTACAGTGCTAACATTTGGGCAACCCTGGTCAAAATGTCTGTTACTGTCAATAGTTAAATGTAGAAGTAGAAAATTTCATAAAGCATTTTTTAGTAAAAAACTGATGCTTCATCATGTCTCCTATGTATTCTTTTAGGGTGGTTCTGTATTTTCTCCAGCAGCAGTAATGAGTAAACAGAAAGCCCAGCAGCAGGCTGTGTCTCTTGGCAGGGAGCTGGGCTGCTCATCCTCTGACCCCACACAGCTACTGACCTGTCTGAAGGAGAAACCAGCTCAGAGCATCAATGCTGCTCAGACAAAGGTGACCCATCTAACAAACACTCAACAGTTTGTTTGACTACACCTACAATACATCATCCAGGTAGTTTAACGCTTCCCACTTCATTTGGACAGTCCCCAGTCATCTTCATGTGATTTACAGATGCTCTACCAACTACCTGGTGAAGTTTTTCTCTGCAGTGTTAGGATTACAGTTATGCATGTACACAGTTGTTCAAAAGTTAGAAATCACTCATATTCATAATTTTATTGATACTTTTGAAATGTGATGCATTATTGATTTTTATACATTTTCATAACTTTAGTCTTGACACTGAACAGCTTCTCTGTTATTTAGTATGTTTGTGTGTGTGTGTGTGTGTGTGTGTGTTATATGTGTATATATGTGTGTAATATGCAGTTATTGGCAGTCAGTGGTCCCCTGCAGGCCTGGTCTCCAGTACTGGATGATGTTCTGGTGAAAGAAAAACCCTCCACAGCTCTGATCTCTGGCCAATTTCACAAAGTGCCACTTCTGCTGGGCTCTTCAGAGGAGGACGGGCTGATCAGCAGAGCTAAAAACATCAAGGTCAGACTGGAATACAACACTAATGCATCTACATGCAATACTAATGCAAATTACAAATGTTTAAAGTGCATCTTATTGGGTTCATGTTCTTTGAGCTTAGTTCTATGTGGGCTTATTAGTTTTTAATAAAACAACATAAAAATCTACATTATAGTAGCAAATTAGTTTTAAAGTTCTGGCTGATTGGTGTATTGCTGCTGTATAAAGAAACCTCCATCCATCCATTCATCTGTCTTCTTTACTGCTTAACCCGGGTCAGGGTCATGGTGAGTCCTCCTGGCGCTAGACTGCGTGCTGGGGAGGGCATCACCCTCATTTATCTTATTCATTTATTATGAATGAACATTTTTATATGGATGTGTGTCATATGAATGACTTTGCATTGCATTGTGAAGTTGTTTCTGTTGCTTTGTATTTGAGCAGAACTTTGAGCTGCTCCAGGGAAGATCAGACAGTAAGACTGCTTTCTATGAGGCTCTGTCCAGTTCCCTCGGGGGAGATGATGCTAATGTGTTTGTAAAGGAAGCAGCTACTTGGTTCTATGCCCTCCAGCACTCCCCGACTCCTTCTGGCTACAGCGTCTTCTCCCGAGCACTAGAGAATGCTACAAGGTGAGAGATTGCACAAGACACTCCTTTATCTCTGATTCTCTCACTTCCAGCAGATCACTGTCTTTCATATTCAAAGTGAAAGTGCACAATCATTGACCAGTGTGGTTGCACTGGTCCCCATTTTGCTCACATTTAACCCATCTGTGCATTGAAACACACACATATACACACTAGTGAACTCACTAGGATGTAGGGCGCACATGTGCATGAAGTGATGGGCAGCCCCGGGGAGCAGTTGGGAGTTAGATGCCTTGCTCAAGGGCACTTCACCTTCTGGTCACAAGAAAGGATGCCTGACCACCAGACCACAGCTGCCCCATGAACAGAAGTACATAAGGATGCAATCGATTGGGCAATCGACCTCAACCTTTTGGACCACGCCACAAATGTCGATGTTCGGCGGCGACACGGTGTCAGCTGCGCTGGTATGGTCATGTCTCCCGTATGGACGCTCAAGCAGTCGCGCAGCACATTCTCGACCTTAGCCCCGATGGCCGGCATCCTCGAAGAAGAGGTGGATGGACAGTATACGCGGCGATATGCGCCTCGTCGACGTCCACCCTGCCGATGCTGCCAACCGTGCCCATTGACAGGCGAAATGCAGGCAAGCCGACCCTGTGCCAGCACGGGGCTAAGGCAAAGACAAAGAAGAAGAAGATGTAGAAATATACAGAATGTACACTCTACCACTGACGCCTCCATTCATCCACTACACAATACACCCCTCCACCCATCATTAGAAAATAAGATAAAATCTCTTTATAACACAGTGGATTGGATCAGTTTGGGCAAAATGTTTTGTAGAACTGCTCTTGTTCATGCTGTGCTCTTCACAGGAGCAGGGATTTGTCATAGTGATTATTTCATCATAAATAAGTCAAAGCTGTTGTTATGTCTCAGCCACTGTACTTTGTTTTGGCAAATGACAAATCTAGTCACAGAGAGATGTTTTTGTCTTGACTTCCTGCATCACCATCATGATGCACCTCAAAGATTATCATTAGGAAGTATTTTTAAGCTTGAATCCAGTTAACACCATTCACTGAATAAAAGACAAAGTCCAGTCTGTCAATAGTTGCATTCTTTGCTGCCTTCACAGAAACACATGGCATTTTGTTCAACCACAAACATTTCATGTTTAGTGGTCTGCTGTGCTTGTAGATGTGAAGCTAAAATAGTTTTGCATTGTTGGCTTGAAATAGATGTGTGTATGACTGGCTCTCTGGTTTTATAAACAACCTGCAGCAGCGATGCCATAGAATCACACTGAGAAGGGTGTAGCTCTGTGGTCAACAGGAAGGAAATGGTTTAGCTGAGTGTGACTGAAATAGACAGAAAGGCAAAGAGTGAATAAAACCTGTTTTTGACCTGTTTAGACTTACCTGAGTTTTCCCTCATAACAACACATCAGAATTTGAGTAGATGAAGCTGGCGCTAAATCAAGATCCAGGATCCAAACACACGACTAAGCAGGCTGAGGCTGTGTGTGTATGTGTGGTTTTCTACCCACATAATGAATACTGTTAGATATAGCATGGACCAGGGCTGACCCACACGAAAAGAAAACGACTGATAAACACACTCACCAACCTGCTGCTCTCTCACAGCAACACAGCAAATACCAAACTGTGTATATTCACCAGCACATGTGTTATGTTCTCACAGATACTATACCTCTGTCATACATGAAAAGTATTTCAACATGAGCTAGCAGCATGGCAGATGATGAGCCAAAATGGGCTTGGCATTAGTAATGTGGCAGCTGCTTCAGCCCTGTAAAATTGGATATTTCTCAAAGCCAACAACAAAGTTTTGTGTTGTTTACATTTTCCAAAGCATTTATAAATTTCTACTTATACATACACACACACACACACACACACACACACAGATATATATATATATATATATATATATATATATATATATATATATATATATATATATATATATATATATACCTACTGTATATACATCAATACATTAATACATAAACACAGTATAAATATATACACTACCAGTCAAATGTTTAGAATACCACCCACATTTTTTTTGTTTTATATTTAAAAAATTTCCTTTAATGTGTCACTGCACTCTGTAATGAAAGTATAGGAGTTTAATAAGAACTCATGGAGTTAATTTATAGACCAAAATGTGACTAAACTTTGGACACAAAGCAGCACCTTTGTCAGATATAACAGCTGAACACACTCGTGACTTTCTTTCTACAACAGACATCAAACATTCTTCAGACAGTTCTTCACTAATCTGCTGCAGAACGTCACATAAATGTTGGCTCTTGTAGGTTTGCTTTGCTTTTCACTTCATCACAAATCAGCTGGATGGGGTTTAAGTCTGGAGACTGTGCTCCACTCCATGTTTTCAAGCTGACCATCTTGTTATTTTTACCTGAGGTAGTTCTGGCAGAGCTTGGACTGATGTTTTGGGTTATTATCTTACTGTAGGATGAACCCCTGACCAACTAGGCACAGACCTGAAATGTTCTAAAACTTTTGAGCAGAGTTGCGTGTGTATATACACGGGTTAGACAATGAAACTGAAACAGCTGGTTTTAGACCACAATAATTTATTAGTAGGTGTTGGGCCTCCTTTTGCAGCCAATACAGCGTCAATACAACATATACAAGTCCTGCACAGTGGTCAGAGGGATTTTAAGCCATTCTTCTTGCAGGATAGTGGTCAGGTCACTACGTGATGCTGGTGGAGGAAACCGTTTCCTGACTCGCTCCTCCAAAACACCCCAAAGTGGCTCAATAATATTTAGACACAAAGACTTGCTGTCTTGGTCACAGATGCGCCAGCAAGACGTGCACCAACAATTTGTCCTCTTTTGAACTCTGGTATGTCACCATAATGTTGTGTGCATTGTAATATACTATATAACTGTGCTCTTACCTGCTAACTGAACCTTCACACTCTGCTCTTACTGGTGCAATGTGACATTAATGAAGATTAGCCACCAGACTGGTCCAATTTAGCCATGAAACCTCCCACACTAACATGACAGCTGTTTCACTTTCATTGTCTAACCCCTGTAGATTAATGGTGTATATATTCTAGCATTCAAATTTTTTTAAACATCTACTTATAAAATTGTATTCATATATAATTTCATAAGATCCATTATAATCCATTTTAACATGACCATTTTCCAACTTCCTGCTGTTTTTGTTACTGTGCCACTAGGACTGACATATGAAAATGTTCTCTCTTCTTACTGGTTTAACATGCAGTCCAGATACAAACACTTCAGCATCTATGTGTAGTGTAGATGTGACATCACAAAAGTTCAGAAAGGTTAATGAGTGTCACAGCTGAAGAGCACTTCTTGTTTATCCTCCATCCTCTGCATCAGAGATGTAAAACATCTCTGTCTTCTGTGAATTTTTCCAAAACTAGTTCAGTTAAAGGTGATGTGATGAGCTGTTTTAGAGTGAAAACCTTATTTACAGTTTCTTACACATGTTGGTGTAACAAAACCTAAACTGAAGACCGTGTTTAGTCTTAAACATAATCCCACATGGAAAGTCTTGGCTGTGCTGACTCTTAGACCCATTTTCATTCTCTCTGTGTAAATATGTGACATTCTTGAGAGGAATGCATTACCACATGATCAGGGAAACCAGTCTGAGTCCATAAGAACTAAGTCAAGAGTGTTGAGTAAATGAGGATTATAATTATTATTATATGTATATATATTAATATTACTGAGATTATTCCAGATTGTTACATTAATCTGCAGAGGAAAGAGTAGACTTGGCACCGAGTGGCTCAGCAGGCTAAGACACTGACACTATGACCAGAGGATTGTGAGTTTGAATGACAGTCATGCTGTTTGCCATCGACAGTCGAGGCCCAAGAGAGCAAAAATTGGCCGTGCTCTCTCTGGATGGGTACATAGTGCTCTCTCCCCATCACTGTCAGTACAGTGTCCACTGACTCAGACGTCTACTTTCCTCCGAGCGTGTTGGCTCACCAGTGACGGTGTATCAGCTGTAGTTGGACAAGAGGAGGTGGCAGCATCACACACATCAGTGGAGGCATGTGTTTGTCTTCACCATCCTAGAGTCAGGGACATTGCAAAGTGATGGTTAGAGACCCTAGCAGACGGGATGTGTTAATTGACTATTACTACATTGGGAGGAAAAATATATTAAAAATAAATAAATATAAAAGTCTTAATGCAGTTCCAGTTACATGATGCTTTATCTGTTTCATTCTTCTCTCTGTCTCTCACTGTGACATTTATAGAGACTGATAAACTGCTCATTGTGTTATTATATAATTTATGTTAGATATATTTATATGTCATTTTATTATATATTATATATCATATAGTATATATGTTATCAGACATTTTGGCAAACAGCAGCTGGGACAGTAAATGCAGACTTTTAGTTTTATACATAATATGTTCATAATCACCATGTTACATACAAATCATATTACACACATATGCAGTTACAGAAATAGAAAATGTTCTTTAATAAATAAAAAGATGTGTGATCCCTGATGAGAAATTGTTTAATACGTAATAAATGAATCTTTAAAATTGTGGAGATGTTCTAACTCATGAGCTGCTTTTTTCCACTGCAGGGATCTGTTCATCACCTGCCCCTCTGTAGACATGGCCAGCTTCTGGGCCTCTCGCACACGAGCCAGTGTTTACATGTACCACCTGCCTGAGGGCATGGCACACACCAGGTACTGCATGGACACGATGCCAGTCTCACAGCTTTCTCAAATTGTCGCAGCAGAACAATAATGTACGTTTTACTAGAGGTGTTGAGTTGTTTCAGTGGAAGAGTAAAGCTTTCACACAAATACAGATACACATATAACCTCCAGTGGAGGCTTCAGCCCTCGGTGTGTGTATCATCACTGTCTGAACAAAACTGGAACTTTACAGGAAAAGGAGGAAATAAATATAAAGCCAGTGTCAAAACCACAGGCAGCCGTGGCCTAGTGGTTAAGGATCTGGTCTGGTGACCTTAAGGTCGCTGGTTCGATCCCAGGGCAGGTCTCAACTGAAGTGCCCTTGAGCAAGGCACCTAACCCCCAGTTGTAAGTCGCTTCGGATAAAAGTGTCTGCTAAACGCCTCAAATGTAAATGTATTTGCCATTTTGACCCTTTCAGGTGATTTATCATGAATTGTAAACATGGGCAGCTGATACTTCAAAATCATCAAAGTAATATATTATCTCAGACGTTCTGTAAGACACATTTTGGGTGTAGTTTGCTCAGCTTTTTTGAGGGCAAATTTTATATTTCACTTTCATTCTGCCTCTCATTTCAGAAAGCTGTCTCTCTTTATCTGTTTGTAAATGTCAGGATAAAGAGTATCTACTAATGCATTTATACATCTGTATAATCACTAATCATCAATAATCAGACATTATGTCTGCATCCTCAGTCAGCTTTGCTTTTGTTGTATTACGTACTGCAGGGACTTCACACCTAAGATTAACCTAAGAAGTAGACTTATACTAGTCCTAATACGGCTTTGAAGTGTAATTTAAATAGAAAATTGTGATTAATTTGAATTAAATTGAATGTGATTTTCATGCTGAAGAAGAAAAATGACTGTAATAAATAAAAATGTTTCTCTTCATCTGCTTCTCAGACAACAGTAAGCCTAATACTAGTTCACTGTACTCACCAGAGGAGTGTAGTAATGTCTGCTGTGCACAGATCTGACATTTGAGGTTTATTATAGTAAATATGATTTGTACTCTGCTGTCCTTCCACCAAACTAATGGATTTTATTCTTTGTCACTCTCCTCAGTGCTGATCTATCATCTCCTCTGGATGTGCAGTATGTATTTGGGGTACCACATGTCAAAAAAACAAAACAACTCTTTACCTCCACCGAGAGACGACTCTCTCTGCAGATCATGAGCTACATGGCCAACTTCATCAAGTCCGGGTACCTGTTATGACACATCTGTATGTGCTGTGTTTGTGTGTATTGTATTACAATATATGACATGTTATGTCTCTCTCTCTCTCTGTCTCTCTTCTCTCTCTTCTCTCTCTCTCTCTCGCGCGCTCTCTCTCTCTCTCTCTCTCTCTCTCTCTCAGAAATCCCAATCTGCCTTACTCCTTGTCCAGAATGTCCTTCAGTGAGGTTTTACCTCCCTGGCCTCAGTTCCTGCCCCACCCAAGCGGGCAGAACTATAAGGAGTTGTCCCTCAGCCTTAGCAACCACAAGAGCCTGAAGAGAACCCAGTGCTCCTTCTGGTCCCAGTATGTGCCAGTTCTGAGCTCCTCCACTGGTCAGTATCTCTCTCTCTCTCTTTCTCTCTCTCTGCGAGTCCCAACAGTGTAAACTTTATGATAACACTGTCTGGTCTCCTAAAATACTCAAATATGAAAAATATTCTAGTGAAGATTAGAAAATCATTCAGTTCTTAACTTTCATTTAAGTTATATTCAGCTAAAACTCTTCATTTATCTTCCTTTTCCTTAACCCTAATCTTAATCTTAACACTAATTCTAATCTTAATCCTAATTCTAATCTTAATCCTAATTCTAATCTTAACCCCAATGCCAATTTTAACCCTAATTCTAATCTTAATCCTAATTCTAATCTTAATCCTAATTCTAGTCTTAACCCTAATTCTAATCTTAATCCTAATTCTAATCTTAACCCCAATCCCAATTATAACCCTAATTCTAATCTTAATCCTAATTCTAATCTTAATCCTAATTCTAATCTTAACCCCAATCCCAATTATAACCCTAATTCTAATCTTAATCCTAATCCAAATCTAGACCCTAAAGTGTTAAGTATTAAGTGTTGCTTGTTAATAAAATGTGTTTTTTAATATTTCAGAAAAGCTGTTGTGTGAAAATTCTGATGGAGAGACTGAAACACCTGAAACTCCAGCTGCAGAACCAAAGTCTGACCTTTTCTCTGATTTCAGTTCTTCAGTAACACAGAATAAACCCAAATCTGAGAAGGACACTTACAGTTAATCTGCAAACGAAATCTGTAGAATTTTAACTGATTCTTAATTCAGGAACATTTCAGTTTCAGCTTCCAAAACAAATCATGTTTGTATGTTTGTTTATATTTTGTTGTAATCAAGATCAACATTAAATTTGCACTTTTAAAACAAATGATTTCTGTTCTTTTTGCTGCTGTTAGTCTTGTATTTTCTCTACAAATGAGTAATATTAGCTGAATGAAGAGGGGCTGCAGTTGTTCCAGATTATTTCAGTGTGCTCAGCAGTCTGGCCAACACAGAAAAAACACTGTTAGTGATTAAAGCCACTGAACTATTGTAGTGATGAAAGTTTCCAGATGTTTCAACAAGATCCAATCCTGCTCAACCAAAGTTATTCCACATTATCACTCTATTCTTCTCCCTCTCCTCTCTCATCTCTCTGTTCTTAGACATCGTTTTGTCTCAGATATTCTGCTCCAGCTGTCTTTGTGCCTTTTGTCCTATCAGGCAAACAATGTCCAAAACAATAAATCACTGTTCACTGTGCACTGCAGCATCAATAGTTTCACTCCAAAAACAAAAATTACATTTTCAAGATTTCAAATATAAAATTTCTGCTGCTCTTTTAATGAAAATTTGGCCCAGACATGCTAATCTAGATACTTTTAGCATGATCTAATTTGCATAATGTTAATTAAAGGCTACTGAGGTTAATTTAAGTCAAACTGAAAAACTTTATTTAAACAATTTTTACATCGTTTGTTGATGATCCAATATGACATATTTGTGAGATGCAGAACTATGTGAGCTTTTGTTTTCAGTATCTGTTGTGACCTCCCTGTGCAGCAATAACTGTAACTAAATGTTTCTGATAACTCTTCTTTAACTGTTCTTTGGTAGAACAACTTGTGTGTTTAGGGTAGTTGTCTTGTTGTATGACCCACCTTCTCTTAAGATTCAGTTCATGGACAGATGTCCTGACATTTTCTTTAGAATTCTCTGATATAATTAAAAATTCATTGTTCCATCAATGTTGACAAGCTGTCCTGACCCAGATGCACCAAAACAGGCCCAAATCATGAAACTACCACCACCATGTTTCACAGATGAGATCAGGTTCTTATGCTGAATGCAGTGTTTTCCTTTCTCCAAACATAACACTTTTCATTTAAACCTAGAAGTTCTGTGTTGGTCTCATCCGTCCACAAAACACTCTGCCAATAGTCTTCTTGCTTGTTCATGTGATCTTTATCAAACTGCAGATGAGCAGTGATGTTCTTTTTGGAGAGCAAAATCTATCCCTGTAGATAAGTACTGTCAATAGAATAGGACTAAACATCAACCTGTTGGCACCATGTCTAATGCCAGGCATAGGCTGGAGGGGTATAAAGCCCCCCAGTACTGTGGAACTGTTCTCTGCTCCATCCAGTACTTTTGGGATGAGTTGAGGAGTCAGAGATGAGGTGGTGGTGGTGCTGACCTCACTAACACTTTTTCATTGAATACAATCAAATCATCACAGAGAAGCTCCAGAATCTAGTAGATCTTCACTGGACAATAGAGACAGAAACTCCAACAGAAGCAGAATAAACTCTCGAGCAGCAGGAGGTCATAAAAAATACATTCTGACTGTCTGGTACATAAATTACACAAGAGAAGCAAAGAGGAAAAACTAAGTCTCTCTCTCTCTCTCTTTCTCTCTCTCTTTCTCTCTCTCTCTCTCTCTCTTTCTCTCTTTCTCTCTCTCTCTCTCTCTCTTTCTCTCTCTCTCTCTCTCTCTCTCTCTCTCTCTCTCTCT
>BRDA01002910.1:0-11009 GCA_036984385.1 Crenuchus spilurus | reverse complement strand
GCTGACTGGCAAGGTGGTCCCTCTGGCTCCAAGACTTTGATTTTAGCATTGTTCACAAGCCAGGAGTACAGAATAGGGTTCCTGATGCACTCTCTTGTAACCCACTACCAAACACTGACAAACCCCTGGATATCCTCCCAGACTATGCCACCATAGTGCAACTGAACGAGTTAATTGTACATTGAAGACGGCCATCCATGCATATGTGGGTGACAAGCACTCCTCTTGGGATATATTCCCCAAATCTGTTTTGCCTTGAGGACGGCTCCACACGAGAGTACAGGGTTAAGCCCATCCACAATGCTTTATGGAAGGGAGTTGGAAACCCCTCTTGACCTTATCACCCAGCCTTCCAGCCTGGATCATGCCAAAGTCGCATTGGAAGCAAGCCAGAAATGGCGCAAACACTACTACAACCTGAGATGCAGACCTGTGTCATATCAGCTGGATGACCTTGTCAGAGTCAAGACACATCCCAAGTCAGATGCAGTCGCAAATTTCACAGCCAAGCTGGCCCCAGTGTACTGTGGACCTTTTCGTGTACTCCAGAAACTTTCTGATGTGACGTACAGACTGGACAAAGTGGATACAGGCCAAGATGCTGGTGTCTTTCACGTCGTCAACTTGCAGCCCTATCACACTTGGGACACTGCTGCTGCTAGCAGGCCAACACAGCACCACATGGAGAACTCTGAGATCTGGGTGGACTCTGACAATATTAGTCCAGATCAAGACTGTCCTGAGAACATTTGTGCTGAGTCCCCCAGTGACATTTTTGACCAAGTGTGTGACCAAGCACAGGTTTTACCTGACTATGACTCTGCCAATGATGACCTGATTTTTTCTGATCAGTCCATGACACCCGACACCCCACACCTTGCACAAGACCCACTCACTGACTGTGTCCCAGACACCTATGGTGCATATAACTTCAGGCCTAGGCGGGTTCCCAGGGTCACTTCAGGTTGAGCAACTTCTAGATGGACCAACCCTTTTCATACTGACAGGATGAACATTTAGTTACTTACTGTGGTGGGCATGGATATAAATATGTTGGTCTGTTGATTTGTTCAATGTTGTTAAGATTTTCCTGACAGATTAAGTGTTAAGAGACTGTCGGTATTTCATGTTATATATAATGGGTAGATTGCTGGCTGTGTTTTTCTCTTCTTTTTTTTTTCTTTCCAAGAAATTCATGGTACTTGAATCCTTTGTTGGTTATCAATCTGCAGATGTGTGCCGGTCGAGTATGTTCTATTGTATATACCTTATCTGTGCAAGTTCTCACCCTGTCTATGTATAGAAATGATTTATTTTGGACTGTTCCTCACTGTGTACGGCTGGGGTCAGCCTTTTTCTTATCTGGGGGGGGAATGTAACAGTTACAGCTAAGCTGCCCCTTTAAGAGAAGTTAGTCTTTGCACATACGGGTTATGTTCCAAGTATTCTAAGGAGTCTGGGAGTAGTGAGTTGAGGTTGTAGAGTTCAAGAGGGCGGACCGCTGCTGTAGCTGCAGCCTCTCCATGAGTTAATCTCTACTCCAGTAACACTACTACGGAGTTCCTGGTAAATGCTATCTACTTTCATGTATGACCGAGCGTTAGCAGCCGTGCGACCTGGCATTATATGGTCTGTGTGTGTGTGAATAAACCAGCCATTTGAGTGGCCCACTCCCGGTTTCTGAGTCGTATCCTGAGTGCTAAGCTAATGGCTAACTCTCCATGCAGCCTCCAGTGTCCGGAGCTCCAGAGCCAGCAATAAAGCCAAAATAAGTGCTCCCAGTGTTACAACGCACTTAGGCAAACACTAATTTAAAACACTTATTGTAATGCATTGTTATGCTCTTATATTGTGTATAATTGTTTATCTTTCCTTCTTTCTATGTATTAGTGATGGTTTTGTTCTAACAGTGTCTGAACTGAGGGGTAGTTTGGATTCTAACCTGTCTGTACAAGCTGAGATAATTCTCTTATTGGAATCAAAGCACTATTATACATCTCTCTGGATAAGAGAGTTAGCCAAATACTGTAAGTGTACATTTATTTCTATAATTTGAATTTTAGGACAGTAAACTGGCCTAGAAGAGTAGGTTAACTAAATGTAGGAATATAAGTAAGAATAATACTTTAATGCTGTTTACTATTATTTTTATTTTTATTTTATTTATTTATTTTGTGTAACAATTTATCTTCTGAACAGGAGAGACATTTGCTTTGGGGTGGAGGACTTGGAAAAGTAAGAAATTGTACTGTGGATGTTTGCATTTGCAAAAATAATAAATAGAATGTACATAGATATTTGAAAAGTAACGTCTCAACAAGGCGGGATTGATTGTTTTGTGCTTGTTTTTCATCCATTTCACTTGTTTACCCTGTAAAAATGCCTGTAAAAATGCTGAAGTTGAGAGAAAGATGACTTCTATAACAGAATAATAATCCTAAATATCTCAAACTCCACAAAAACTACCATAAGAATGTTTGAATGAAAAGCATTATTTTCGGAGAAAGGAAAACACTGCATTCATTCGTCGGAAGTAACTAAGCATACAGTAGCATTATAGAGGTGATAAATCTGGCCCAGACTATGTCCGATGCTGTAGTATGCTCTGGCCCCATTCCAATGTGGCGAGGCAATGAGATGTACAGCAGACTCATAGCGCTGAACTGCTGGATGTCCAAGTGGTGTTCGGAAAACCAAGTGGGCTTCATAGACAATTGGCGAACATTTGAGGGTAAGTCTGGTCTTTTAGGCAGGGATGGTGTCCACCCCACATGGGAGGGTGTTGCTCTGCTTTAACACAAACATAGCCCATAGTCTTTTAGTTAGCCGGCAGAGTAGTGTAAATAAGTGACTTACCAGAGCCAAGACCGGGCCACAGATAAACTGGCTTAACCAACCATCTGCGAGCTGCCTTGAGGTGGCACCTCGTAGAAAGTCTTCAACAGCTTGTTTTAGTAACTTAATTAATATTCCATCATCATATCCAAATAATAATTATAGTACCTCAGATCTAAAGTTTGGGTTACTCAATATAAGATCTCTAAGTTCAAAAGCATTTATTGTGAATGAAATTATAAGTGATCAGAAATGTAATATTTTTTGTCTTACGGAAAACATGGATTAGACCTGATGAATATTTAGCCCTAAATGAAGCCAGCCCTAAAGGTTATAATTACGTTCACAGTCCTAGATTGTCAATAACATCAGATACAGCCCAAAAATTTATAGAAAACCTCCCATACTTTTCAATTCCCATTTACTCTTCATTAAGCCCAATGGATTTAGAAAGACTGACTGTGTAGGAAATACCTTCCGTTCAACACTAGACATAGTAACACCTCTTAAATATAAAAAGACAAGACAGAAAAAGCTTGCCGAATGGTGTAATGATCAGACTCGCACTTTAAAGCAAGTAGTTCAGAAACTAGAGAGGAAATGGCAGTCAACTAAACTAGAAATATTCCACTGTGCCCAGAAAAACAGCTTTTCTGAGTATAAAAAACCTCTCAATAAAGCACGTTCAGAATACCTGGCATCCCTGATTGAAACCAATAAAAACAATCCTTTTTACTTTTTAGCGTGATTTCTAAACTTACAAAAATTAATGCAGACGCTGAAACTCTGACTCCAGCTAATCTTACTCACCTTTATGGACTTTTTCATAATAAAATAGAAAGTATTAGACAAAAAACTACATCTGTAGCCTTAAACCCAAGCTGTCTGTTGTCAGACTTGGATAAAATAGAACAAAACACGGCTTTGGAAGACAGGCTGGAAGTTTTTAATCCAATAACACAACTAGATCTGGAGAAAATTATTGCTTTATTAAACTGTACAACTTGCAGATTTGATGCTATTCCTTCAAAACTACTTAAAGAAACACTCTGTTACAATGAAACCTATTTTAATAATAGTAAACTCGTCCCTTAACCTACAACACGTACCCAAAGCTTTTAAACTAGCAGTTATTAAACCTTTCATTAAGAAATAAAATCTAGACCCTAATATATTGTCCAATTATAGGCCTATTTCTAATTTACCATTGTCTAAAATTTTGGAAAACGTTGGGGCCCAACAACTTGGCTCATATTTACATAAAAACCAAATTTAGGAAAAGTTCCAATCTGGATTTAGACCCCCATCATAGCAATGAGACAGCTCTTATTAAGATAACAAATGATGATCTTCTTGCCTCTGATCAAGGCTGCATATCCTTATTAATTTTACTTGATCTAAGTGCAGCTTTTGATACAATAGACCACAATATTCTCCTAAAAAGACTAGAGAATATGGTTGGAATCACAGGAACAGCCCTATTGTGGTTTAAATCTTATCTAACAGAACGTTACCAGTTTGTAAATGTTAATGATGTATCGCCCAACAGTACAAAAGTGAGATATGGAATTCCACAAGGATCTATCTTAGGACCTTTATTATTCATACTTTATATGCTTCCATTAGGCCACATTATAAGTAAACATAATATTAGTTTCCACTGTTATGCAGATGATACACAACTTTATATATCAGCTAAACCTGACGACAAGATTAGATTAAAGAAAATGGAGGACTGTGTAAAAGATGTGAAATGCTGGATGTCATATAACTTCCTTCTCTTAAATAGTGACAAAACAGAGGTCCATCTTCTAGGCTCAAAGACCATGAGAAATAAATTATCTGGCTAACTTCACTGTTACACCTGACTCAGTAGTAAAAAATCTTGCTGTCATAATTGACTCAGATTTATCATTTGACCAACACATAACTAAAACTACCAGAACAGCTTTTCTACAGCTCCGTAATATTTCCAAGTTAAGAAATGCCTTATCCCTACAGGATGCAGAAAAATTGGTACATGCATTCATTACTTCTAGGTTAGATTACTGTAATGCACTATTATCAGGATGCTGTAGCAGAACCCTAAGTAAACTTCAATTAGTTCAAAATGCAGCAGCCAGGGTTCTTACTAAAACCAGAAAATTTTATCATATTAGCCCAGTTATTAGACATATAAAGCGCTACATGGTCTTGCCCCTGAGTATTTACAAGACCTTATTTCCTATTATGAACCATCTCGTTTACTTAGATCACAGGGTGCTGGCTTCTTGATAGTTCTCAGGATTCAGAAATCATCAGCAGGGAGAAGAGCCTTCTCTTATATGGCCCCTCAACTTTGGAATAACCTCCCAGACAATGTTCGAGACTCAGTCACAGTCTCAACCTTTAAGACTAAGCTGAAAAGATATTTGTTTAGTTTGGCTTTTGTTAATTAATACTTTACATTATAGAACGGTTGTAGATCCAGGGGTGCACTGACGTAGGGATTTATAGTGAACTGAGAGGCTGGGGCTGTCATACTGCTGCTCACACGATCAATCAGGTGTGTTGACGGTGAGCAGAGGCATGCCAATGTCATGGGGAGCTCCCATGCCTGTTTACCTTCTGGCTCTCTCCTTTTAGGTAGGCTGTTCTAGATAGTTCCGCCAGAGTCAATAGCCACACTCTGATATGTCTCATAATTCCTATGCTCTATAAATACAAACAGAACTAATTCCATTTTTGTCTTTTCCCGAGTGAGTGATTGCCGATCCAGTCCAAGGCTGATGGAAGATTGATCACTATTCTCTGCATGATGCTTCCCTGGATCAGCTGCCCACCAACAACCAACTACTGTGACCTGCTCCAGATGCCCTACACTACTGCCCACATTGGAGTTCATATGGACTTTCTGGCTGTTATCATTGCTACCATTATCATCATCATTCCTGTCCCACTACTGTCACCATATCAGTTCACCTGAGCATTACAACATCATATGATTATGATTTATTACAAACTTAGAATTAGTAGACCAGAGGAAGATGGGCCCCCCATGTGAGTGTGGTTCCTCCCAAGGTTTCTTCCTCCAGCTCTGAGGGAGTTTTTCCTTGCCACTGTCGCCGTTGGCTTGCTCACCGGGGATTAGGGATAAATGATTTGGTGTTTGTTATTACTGACCCTGTAAAGCTGCTTTGTGACATCAGTTGTAAAAAGCGCTTTATAAATAAATTTGATTTGATTATAATGTAGTATCATGGTTTGGACCAGGTCAGCTTGCCATCGTTGATGAAACAATGCACTCTGAATTATACCAGCAAATTCTAAAGGAAAATGTCAGAACATCTGATCATGAGCTGAATCTCAAATGAACATGGGCAAGACAAATATCCTAAGCACCTAAACTATCAAAGGATGGTTAAAGAAGAATAAAGTTAGTGTTTTGAAATGGCCAAGTCAAAGTTCTGACCTTAATCTAATAGAAGTATTGAGGAAGGACCTGAAGCAAGCTGTTAATCGGTTCCTCCAAGGCGATGTGCAGGGCTGATCCAGAGTTACAGGAAATGCTTAGTCACTGCAGTTGTGCAGTTATTGCTGCAAAGGGGGTTCACTCCAGATACTTAAAGCAAATGTTCAAA
Organism: Crenuchus spilurus; assembly: GCA_036984385.1. NCBI lineage: Eukaryota > Metazoa > Chordata > Actinopteri > Characiformes > Crenuchidae > Crenuchus > Crenuchus spilurus. The sequence goes on along the minus strand of BRDA01002910.1, from coordinate 4,554 downwards.
TGCTTTTATCACTCACAGATATGTAATATTGGATAATTTTTTGTGTCTCATTTGTTTAACCGGGTTCTCTTTATCTGCTTTTATGTTTTGTGTGACAATCTGATGAAGTTTTAGGTCAAATTAATGCAAAAATATAGAACATTCTAAAGGGTTCACAAACTCTCAAACTGTCAACTTTTGCTGTTAACAAATGACACTATTTGATTTCCCCTAAAGCTGTTGTGTTCTCAGCTTTTGTTTTTGCTTTGTAAATGTTATGATTCAGTGGGCCACCGTAGTATAGGCATTGGAATACAGTCTGTATTTGTAGACAATATGACTGCACTGGAACCACATTATAGTTTAATGAAAGTTTTTAATTCTGATTCTGATTCTGATTCTGAAAGTTTTAACAAGATGATTTAATGAAAGTTTTAACAAGATGATTTTAACTCTCCGTCCCCAACTCCATCCAAACACTATTGAGCTTCAAGTAAATTCCAGTAACTTCCGGGTTACACAAATGGGACAAATTAAAAAAAAAAATTTTCCCATTTTTATAGGGAGCATCAAATCAAAGTCTCAAAATGCAAGCCAATATTAGTTTTTTGGTATTATACTCAAAAATGAAGAACAAAATAATGAAGTTTTTTCATATTACAATTTTTGATTCTTAATAAAATATCAAATGAAAAAATGATACACAGATTTACACTGATTATTACTCTACAACTCTGATTCCAAAAAAGTTTATATGCTTTGTAAAATGCAAAAAACATAAATAAGAACAATGTATTGATCTGCTAATCTCAAAGACCCATATTTTATTCACAATCGAACAGAACACATATCAGATGTTGAAAGTTAGGCATTTTGCCATTTTATTTAAAATATTAACTCATTTAGAATTCAATGATAACGACCAGCTACTGTGACCTGCTCCAGATACCCTACTCTACTGCCTACATTGGAGTTCAAATGGACTTTCTGGCTGTTATCATTGCACCCACTATCATCATCATTCCTGTCCCACTACTGTCACCATATCAGCTCACCTGAACTTTACAACAAGATCATATGATTATGATTCATCACACACTTAGAATTAGCAGACCAGAGGAGGATGGGTCCCCCATGTGAGTCTGGTTCCTCCCAAGGTTTCTTCCTCCAGCTCTGAGGGAGTTTTTCCTTGCCACTGTCACCGTTGGCTTGCTCACCGGGGATTAGGGATTAATGATTTTATGTCTGTTATTGCTAACCCTGTAAAGCTGCTTTGTGACATCAGTTGTAAAAAGCGCTTTATAAATAAAATTTGATTGATTGATTGATTGAATGATCTTCAAAAAGTTGGCAACAAAAGGGGAAACAAAAGGTTGCAAAATAAATGGTACTCAATAAAAAAAAACAGCTGGAGGAGCAATTTGCAAGTCACATGACTGGAACCACATTTCATTTTAGAGATTCAGAGTCCCTCAGAAGCAAATTTGGCAGATGTTCACCAATTTGCAAAAAATTGCATTTAAAAATGTTAAAAATTTTCAGAAAAATGTTCCTCACCATAAAATTGTGAATCTACATCTACAGTACACTATCATCAAAAGAGAATCAATCAGAGAATATGGAAAAGCCCCTGTGCACAAAGGACAATACTGACAGTCTATATTGGATGCCTCAGGCAGCACTGCATTATAAACAGCATGATTCTCCACTGGAAATCACTGCATGGACATAAGAACTTCTTGTCTGTGAACACAGTCAGCCATGCAATCCACAAATGCAAGTTGAAGCTGAATCATGCAGAAAACACATTTCTGCACAATTTAGAAATATAAAAGTTCTCTGGGCCAAAGCTAATTTATAATGGCCTGCTGTCCAGACTAGGGCTACCACAAACAATTATTTTTATAGTCAACTAATCACCGATTATTTTTTAAAATTAGTCGACTAATCGGATCATATGTTAATTGAATATAAAACATACAGCACTAGAATGCAGCTGCTATTGCATAACCGTCATTAGATTTCAGCTATATGCTAACTAAAAATAAAAACAATTAAGACCATAGTTCATTAAACCTTTAATGAAATACGCAGCTTGTTGCAACAAACAATTATTTAACTGTTTAACATAAAGTGTAAACGTAGCACTGAAACATAACGTTAGAAAACATGAGCATTGCTATTCAAACACATGACTGTTATAACATTACAGAAAACACATGAATGTGTGCTAAGGCTAACGAATCAAATCATCACCGCTAATGTTAACTTTTACAGCTATCAATATGAGTAAGCAGCAAGTTGACTCTCCGTTTACGCTAATTTTAGCAGCTAACTAGCAATTTAGCTTACCGAGATGACGGTCCCTCTTCATCATTGTCACAATCAGCCAAAACATGCTCCCTTTTCAGGTGCTCATGCATCACAGTTGTGCTGCCATGGAAGGCAAGTTCTGCCTTGCAGATATTGCATTGCACACGTTTCTCTTTCATTTTCTTAAAATGATCCCACACTTTTGAGCTCCGTTGCCGGGTAGCCATGATAGCAGAGCCTGTCTGTATAACGTCCTGTGACGTCATCCACGGCCTACCCTGGTTACCACTACTGTGCATGTGCGTCAAGGACAGAAAGGCAGATGCAGCAGTGGAAGGTGAGAAAAACGCAGCAGATTGGAGAGAAAAAGAAAGCAAAAAAAAAAAAAAAACCGCATCGACTATTAAATTAGTCGTCAACTATTTTAATAGTCAACATAATCGTGACTAGTCGACTAATCATCGCAGCCCTAGTTCAGACCACATTTGGAGTATCATGAAATGAAAAATACAGCAAAGAAGACCCAGAACTGTTGATCAGCTAGAATACTACATTAGACAAAAATGGGACAACATTCCTCTCCCAAAAATCCATCAAATACTAAATGAGTTCTAATTTTTCATGAAATGGTAAAATACTTCACTTTCAACATCTGAGATATGTACTATGTTTTGTTGTGAAAAAAATATGGGTTTATGAGGTCATCATCATCATGAGGTCAAATCATTACATTCTATTTTTATTTACATTTAACATTTACATTTTTGGATTTGGGGTTGTACATATGAAAACTACAATCAGTTCTTGCGAAGCTTTATGGGGAAAAAAAGCTTAAATTTATTCTTGTTTCAGCAGCATTTTTAAAATCAACAGTCATGACACATGATTTTTTTTGTCACCAGCAGTATCGAAAAAAAGGTTAACACCCATGCCTGAAAATAAATGTGCCTTTCCAGTGTCACCTAAGGATAGTATTTACGTAGATTATATAATCAACAAAGTACACAGTCAGAAAGTATGGAATCTATACCTCATGTACACAGCTGAAGAGTTCCCAGTCATATTGGGTCATCTGAAATGCCAGGTCTTTAGAACTCATAAGCTCAAAACTGGACATGGAACCAGTGGAAGGACCTTCTTGATCTGACAGAGGAGTCTGCAGACACACACACACACACAAAACCTTGATTCAGATTTGCAATTATATACCATAGTCTCACACTCCTTCATGTTTTATTTGTTTGTCTTACCAGTGAGTCAAGCTGTTCTCTTGTACAGACAAACAGTCTCCCATTCACTCCTAGTGACTGGAACACTGATACATCATTTGGCTTCAGAATCTGCTTTTCTTCATGGAAAATAGTCATAATATTATTATTATTATTAGTCATATAGCAGAATATGGCATTTATTTACAAAGTTCTGTAAATATAACTTTTGTTGTGGTATCCAATCACAATACATTACCAATCCGAGCTAGTGTTTGAATTAGGATGCACTAGGAAGCCTGAAGTTTTTTTGAGATTATGAGGAATTTCTGAAAAATTCCCCTCCCTCTTGTGGCCTATCAGCCAGCTATTGTTATGTTAAGGATTGCCAGGATATCATCCCCCACAGGCGAGCCTTCTCTGAGAAGGCTCAAAGAAAGAAAGTGTGTGCAGTGTGTGTATGTTATTTATTGTGTATGTAACAAAAGAACAACAAAAGAAGGCTGTGTTCTTCAACATGTTCACTGTGCTGTGTGAATTTATAATTATATAATTTGTTTCATTATAGAAAAAAAAAAAAACTGTATTTTTTGTTGTAATTTAGTTGTAATTTTGTTATAATATTCAGGGTTTTTCATGGTACTATTACATGAAACACCTCAGTAAACCACTAAAATTTAAAATGTATCTTTATTTGTATCATTATTATTTCTTCAAAAATCTATGTTGTATTTAGTATTGGGACTATGCACCCAAGAATGTCACTCACCTTCACATCAGTGAAAGGCAGTGTTGGGAATAACGGCGTTAAAAATAACGGCGTTACGTAACGACGTCATTTTGTCAGTAACGGGATAAAATAATTAATTACTTTTCCTGTCGTTATAACGCCGTTGACGTTACTGGTCATTACAAGCGGTCCGTTACTTTATATTGACATACTAACAGTAATCCGAGCGGACCTCTGCCCAGGCTAGTGAGGAGTAACAGGTGTTACACTGAGAACTGTGACCTATCGATATCTGTGACTTGATAGAAGAAGACACAGATCTCG
>BRDA01002905.1:4772-16538 GCA_036984385.1 Crenuchus spilurus | reverse complement strand
CTCCTCCTCAGCCCTGGTGTTGGCTGATTTGGGTGCAACTCTGACCTCAGTGAACGTCTTGCCCAGCAGATTTACTTTACCGTTGCAATCTCTGCTAATCGCATGAGTCACGTCCAGCCCTTTCTTACCCGGGCCAGGTTAGACGGTAAAATCCAAAGTGTTTCCAAATGGTTGCTTTCAAAAACCGCGGAGGCGGCTGAAATTCTTTTTCTTCATCATCCATACTTTAGCGGCGCAACAACAAACACCATAACGCGACACTACACACGGCACACGCTGCTTCCTTGTTTTGCCTAGCACTACGGTGGCTGAGAAGGCACACCCACACCCGCAAATAAAAATCGATTTTTTGAAAATGAGAATCGATTCTGAATCGTTCAGTGTTAGAAACGCGATTCAAGCTCAAATCGATTTTTTCCTGCACCCCTAATCCCTAATGTTTCTCACTTTCCCTGCGGTTCTTTGTTGATGTCTAATGTCGTGTCAGGTATCTGTGACCTTGTGTTTGTCAGTTTTCTTGTTTTAGTTTAATAAATATTAGTCTTTATCACCCATCTGCGCCTGTGTCCTCCCTGGAGCTATGCCTGACAGTGTGACATGTTTTAGATTGTTTTGAATATTATCAATGAGAAAGAAAGTCAGACAAAAAACGAGAAAGAAAGTCAGACAAAAAACGAGAAAGAAAGTCAGACAAAAAACGAGAAAGAAAGTCAGAGAAACGACGAGAAAGAAAGTCAGAGAAACGACGAGAAACAAAGCCAGAGAAACGACGAGAGACATAGCCATGCGTGGGTGAGTGAGAAAACCAATGACAAACGTGTGGGTAGATGCTTTGTTTTCACAAAATTAGTGACAAGTCACACGGGCATGGCGAAAAACAGCTGAATGATAACTGGGACAAATTTTCCCCAAAAATAGTTGACAATAACCGAATTGTATAATAACCAGGGCAAACGATAACTGAGGTTCCACTGTATAAATAAACCTGGTACTGGAGGTTTGTGTCATTTTACTACAAAATATATACAAGATATTTATTCAAAAAATATACATATCAAAATAAGAACACACACGTCTGTGCCATCATGTCCTGTCCCTGATCCTGCCCTGGGTCTGATCTCTGCATTATGTTTGCTTTCAAGTAATATCAAATTACAAGTTAGAAATTCGCCCTCATAGATTATTTTTTTCCAGACACATGAACATGTCCGGAGTGTGCTTCTCCTGCCTTACGGCCTGACTTGAGGGGATTGTTGTTCTCCTCTTGTGGGATAGGAGCAGATAAGGGGATTGGAGAAGCTGTGGGTTTCTGAGCGATGATGAGAGAATCTCTCCACGCTGTGCCGTCCACATTCTGTTACGGCCCCAGTCAAGGGCAAGGACCTTATGAGTCAGTGGCAAGCGGACGGCGCCCACAGGTCCACTGCGCTCTCCTCCGGCTGCCCGCAGTCAGTGACGAAATGTCCCCGTCCCATTCAGCGACCCACGGCTATGCTCCTCAACTCATGCAACTCTGTAACATCCCACATGAAGGGAGCAGGGGGCAAATAAATAAATAAATAGATGAAGTCTGGAGTCAAATAACTTGAGTCATAATGTGTAGTATTAGAGACAAGGGATGAGGGGTTTATGGTCATGGCCTCAGTCTAGACTGTTCCAACCAGAGGATGGGGCTCAATCTGAAAAGGTCGTGTCATTTAAACCGACTGCAGAAGGACAGAGATGGCTTTGTATTTCCACTTTAAATAGAACGTGACAGTGATGTAACAGTCATCTACAGTTAAAACTAAAAGCTGTGGTTAATATTAAGCAACTCAAACTCTTACAGTCATACTGATGAGTGGAAAGAGAGGGAGTGACATAACTCACATTCTGCAGCTTGTGGTTGGTTATGAATTATTGTCTGAAAGATCTACTTTATGCTTTATGAAGTCCACTAGCTGCACAATTATAGACCTGTTTCAGTTCATCATTGGTCTGTGTATGACCAATACAGTAACAATGACATGGTAATGGTATGGTAGTGTGTGGGGCTGGTATGTGCATCAGTGCATTGTCTCTGTGTTTTTTTACACAAGTCAGTGTCATTGCTAGGTTTAGATGGTTAACACAAATGCTGCATCAAAAGAACTGCCAACTCGAATGTTATATTAGCCTATGAACCATCCTAATAACTCCAAAGGTACAACCCACCAACCATACAAATTAATAAATAATGAATCCTAACATACAGATTCATAGGTCCTAGTGCGATTTGAGCAAGCCTGATATGTAACCTTGAGAGGATCCAAGGCTCAATAAAGGGAAGCCATCCTCCTCAAGCTGACCCAGATTCAAGAGATATCATTAATAGATAAAGATTAAATCAGCTATTAGAATCTTTGTTGTAGGCCCCATCCATGGCACATGTCCTATAGCATTCAGACTCTAGCTGATCCTTCCAGATAGACTGACAGCAGGGGTGGAGCCACAGCCCTGGGCAACAGGACCAGGACCAACCTGAATGTGGTGGGGAGGTAGGAGGGCGATGACTGTACATCGGCACCTGTAATCAATAGATCAAAAACAAGATGCTTCCTTTTGAGTGGTAACTTGTGATTGGTCAGGAAGCCTGATGAATAAGTAACATAGTGTCATTGGCCTGTAGTAGTGTTAAATTATCAAAATAATATTGTGTACTCACTAGCTGTCAGCCAGCTTTAACAATTAAATTGTATACAAGTAATATTCAAAGATAACCCAGATAGCGTACAGATGTGGGCCACTTCTGGTTGAGAAATGGCACTGTTGGGCAAACTGCATGTGAGCCAAATGTGGCCTATTTGGCCCACATGTACCATAACAGATGTGGTCCACTTCTGGCAGAAATATGGCAGTGTTGCCTACATTTGGCTGATATGTGGCCCTATTCAGGCATATATACGGCCCATATCTTGCAACCTGGAGCGTTCCACCCAAGTGCAATCAATGCATGTGGCAAGTGGGCCAAATGGGGGATGAGGGCCACAATAATTTTGCTACTTGGGAAGTAGTTTGTTACATGATGCTTCAATGCTGTGTCTGGATATCACAGCAGACATGATTGCTGTTTTGAAGATGTATGTTGATTGTCACTGTCCAGGTACCTACTAGAGGAGGCTGTAGTCTGTCAGCATCACCTGGCATTCAGTTTTTAATCTACCTTCATCAGAATATGTATTTGTTACCATTTTAAATGTCTTAGAGATTGTAGAAAATTCTGTTTCCTTTGCAAAATGTAAAGTAATTCCAGTGCTAGTGACTCAATATTAATGATTTCAAAAACGTTTTAAAGTGCCAGTTTGGCTATCAGCGTTTTTGTTTACATGTATTTTCAATTTCAAATGCATAGAAGACTGGTTTTGTATGACTGAAATAACTGCCTGGGGCCATTGCCAGGACAGCTATGGAGTGGACAGACTTGCCAATAAGGATTTTACATTAGTCAGTCTGTTAGTTGACTTGCTGAGCTGTGAGGACGCTTACACAGAAGCCTATATTTTCAAGGCAACAGCACTTCACGCACCAGAACACTGGAATCATATCCAAGTGAAGACTATGCTTTTTTTCTTCCTAACGAACCAGTTAGGCGTTTGCTAGATGTGCATGATGCCTGGAACCAGTTCCACTCAACTCACTTGCACAGCAAAACTGCCTCCGAATGAGGACGTTGTCAACCGCAAGAATCAAGGCAAGCTAAAGTATAATGACATGATTATGTAATGGTGCGTAAGGCAGAGTGCAGAGAGAAAGCTTGCATAAAGATGATGTGGGTGTGTGGGGGTGTGCGTGAAACCAAGGGAGAGATGCTAAATCTGTTTAACCCTCTTTTTTCCAATTTAGAGTTGTACAATTCCCATTCTTTCATTCTACACCATCACTATGGGAAGGCAAAGTAGTTATGCTCCACTATTGTGCACTCAGACAGGCTTGGCTTTAGAAATCCATCTGGCTGAGCAGACGTTCTCTACAGTCAGTGACGGCCTGGTCAGCAGCCTATTCGACAATCACTGACCATGGCAGTGCATAGCCCAACCAACTGGGGCAGAGCTGTACTCAAGGCAACAAGATGATAAAGATAAAATGACAATTATCCAGGCTTTAATTTGACATTTAATCAACTGAGACACCACGGTGATGGGATTTCCTCTCTTCTGTTTCTCCCTCTGCCCCTTACATTTCTCTTCGACTTTTTTGGAATCTGTCTCTTAAGTCTGCAAAAAAGTGAAATAACGGTACTGCCAGAAAACGCATATGGTGATTTTCCATCTCTGACTGTCTTCCTTACATTTCCTTTCAGTCTGTCCACTAGCCTCTGAAACCTCCCAGCTCAACAAGTGGAAAACAAAATCACATTTCGAAACACTGAACAATAAAAGCACACTAAAATGACTCTGTGATGTCTTTGGGTGTTGGGTTTGCCTGGCTGCACTTCTCCCTCACTCTCGCTCTCCCTCCCTCTGTCCCTCCTTTTCTCCGTCCTCTCTCTCTCCTTTCTTTCTCCTCCCACTCCCCCCCCTTGGCTTCTCTGAGTCATGTCAGGAGAGTGTAAGAACATCATCCTCTTCTCTCTCTTTCTTCTCTTTCTCCTCCGCACATACACCGACCCTTCCCCACTCAGCTGCTAGGAACTCTCCTTGCAAACTGTTGTCTCTTTTCCCGCACTCACACTCACACACACACACACACACACACATACTCTGAGGACTCTCCAGCGTCCTCGTGCTGATCGTATAGGTGGAGGGAGCTGGGTTCCCTCTCCCATCCACCTCTCACCATTCCACCGTGCGGGGAGAACTCCACGCTGGCGGCCCCTCCCCTGTCCCGTCTCAGCATAGGACGGAAGACCCTGCTGGGGGCCGCAGCCGCCGTCATGCTGCTCCTCATCCTTGTGGTGCTTATCCCTGTCCTGGTCAGCTCGGTAGGCAGCAACGAGGATGCTGGCCGCTATGAAATGTTGGGGACATGCCGCATGGTCTGCGACCCTTACCTGGACAAAGCAGGTGGCACGACAGCTGGGGCCATGGGTACGGCAGTAACACACATCCAGGCGGAGGCAGAGGCCCTGACAGACCACAGCATGGGCCCCCCACTGCCTACCTATGCACACGGGCCACAAGGCAGACCGGGGCGTCCGGGAAAGCCTGGACCTCCGGGACCCCCGGGGCCACCTGGAGAGCCAGGTCCACCGGGACCCATGGGGCCACCAGGGGACAAGAATGAAGTAGAGCAGCCCGGGATATTCTCACTGGGTGGTAGAGCTGCAACAGGCATCAGCACAGCCACCTACACTATGGGGCCCCGTGTGGCATTCTATGCAGGCCTACGGAACCCACAGGAGGGCTACGAGATCCTGAGGTTTGACGACGTGGTCACTAACATCGGGAATAATTATGATGGCTCGTCAGGGAAGTTCGTGTGCAAGGTGCCTGGGACATACTTCTTCACCTACAATGTCCTGATGAGGGGAGGGGATGGGACCAGCATGTGGGCGGATCTTCTGAAGAATGGACAGGTTAGGCTTCTGTTAATGCTGAATGTTTTGACCGGCTTTGAGAGGTTGAATAAATGTACTGTGGACCTCCTTTAGGATAGAAACCCTGTGAAAGTCCCTCAATAGAACTGAGATACTCTGATTCAGGTAAATGTCTGTATATTTCATATATTTAACCAGTTACTGCATCTCAACCTAAATATATACATAATGATAGACTGACCAAAGAAAACATTAGCATGAGCATATGCATGAGTGTAAGGGTCATACACAGTCACATCCCATTTGTCCAGGAAGAGACGGTTGAGTTTACTCATTCTGCAATGAAACGCTCAAGGGAATCTGCACACAGCAGTAAATGTGTGTGTGCTGCCACAAACACCAAGGAAGTTATCTTTTAGAAAACGTGAAAACTGAGCAATGTCACTACATATTTTGGTGCTTACTCGGCTCAGCGTAAACAGAAGTGAGAGCTTATGAGGTCTCACTGAACCAAAAGCTTTCTCCACAGGACAAACCAAGAACAGTGTGTTTGCTTGTGGGGGGGTGGGGGGGCAAGGAGAGGAATCTTGCATAAATGCTTATAATTTATAAAGGTGCATGTACACATACATACATACATTAATACTTATGATCTGTTGATATCTGATGACACCAGGTCTGTAACTAATTATTAATAATACAATTACAAGTAATTATTATTGTATTATTCATTTAATAAAAATGTTTTAATAATTAATAATTCATCCCAAACTTAGCCCTAAGAGAAGTGATGCAAATGCGCGCACACACACACACACACACACACACACACACACAATCATTGTTGTCACTCAACTGAAATCTCACAGTCACTGTGTTGATGCCAAAAGCTTCTTTTAAGATGTTAGTGTAATCGCATCAACACTTGCCATTTGATAAAAGTGCAACGTAAACAAATAAACAAAAAACACAGCCCACCACTGTTGGACATAATGTGGCTGCATTATTTAACTATTAAAAAATCCAACATTATAATAATCCACCGTACTGCAGTACTGATTTAAAGTGAAAGGCTTTGGGTTATAAACACTATGTCTAAAAATGATGCACAGATTCTTCTCTGAAACAGACTTTGATACTGACTCATTAAAAAAAATAATGATTATGAAAATGAAATGCATTTAGACTGACTTTAGTATAATGAATCATCATCAAGTTATTACTGATTTTTATTTACAATTCTAATGAAATTAGATGAGAAAAATCTATTCATGCTATTCTAAGTGGATAAAGCAATGTGACCGACAGCCACTATACCCAGCTAAGAGTAACTAGCAAAGCAAACATCATGTATATATAATGCAGGACATCAGCTTTAATTTACTAATGAGATTTAATGAGTTTTAACATTTTAAACTCTGTGATTTTTAATACAACATAAGCATTGTTAATTATAAACTGTGGAAAACAGTGACTTTGGAGTCATTCCTCAGTTACAGAAGTGAGGAATGAAGCTTAAGTTAGTCCTTAGGTTTATGGTGAACATGTGGTACCAGTACAATGGAACCTTGGTTATCGTTTGCCATGGTTATCGTACAATTCGGTTATCATTAACTTTTTTTCAAGGAAATTTTGTCCCAGTTATCGCTCACCTGCCCGGTTTTCATCAGCGTACCCACGTTAATTGTTGCTATTTTTGCAAAAACAAAGCATCCATACACGCGTTGGTCACTCACGCACTCATTTATCGCTCATTCTGGCAAATGCTTGAGAAGCACCAAAATAATAACGGTCAAAACAAACTAAAACACATCAGACTAAATCAATGCCGTGCAGCACTACTGCCTGAAAATGGGTGAGAAAACAAATAGAGGCAGAAAACTCAAAGAACAGTTGTACAAAGGCTGTGGCTGGACCACACCAGCACTCTCTAAAACAGAGCGTAAACCTGTAAGAGTGATGTTAAATGTTCATTTATCCTCTTCATTAGTCTTTTGTATTTATTTCTCATTGTGTTCTGTATGTAAAACTATAGTTATTCTATATAAAATGTGTTTTTGTTCATACTGTATTTTTGAGTGTCTGGAACAGATTAGTTGGATTTACATTATTTCTTATGGGAAACATTTCTTCAGATATCTTTCATTTTGGTTATCAGGCACTTTAGAATGAATTAATGATGAAACAGATGTTCCAGTGTAATTATAAAACATGCTAGATGACTGCATACGGGTTTCCATCATGTTTCAACATCAACAGGCTTCTTTATATGCCACGTCTAGACTCAACGCCAATTGTTCAATGACAACGCTGATAAATTTAGCTGATTGCACTGCAAATCAGAAAAAAGTAAGAAGAAAAAGCTTTTTCATGCTTTGACTTGTAAATTTCATGGCATCTGTTAATATAAATCCATTCCTGCATTTTCCTGCAACACATTCCAAAAAAAGTTGGGACGGTGAAGCATTTACCACTTTGTAATATTGTCATCCCTTCTCTCAGTCATTGTAGCTTCTTCTCTTGCAGCCATGCCTTTGTAATTTGTGCAGCATGTGGTTTTAGATTGTCTTGAAAAATGCATGGACAGCCCTGGAAAAGATCTTGAGGCAGGATATGTTGTCCTAAAATGTCCTTTTCTGCATTAATGCTACCATCACAGAAGCGTGAATGGCACTGACACAACCCCATATCATGATGGACCCTGGTTTTTGGACTTATTTTATTATTTGGACGTAATAAATTTATTATTTGGACGTTTTTGGTTATTGCAGATAACAGTCTGGACAGTCCTTTATGGTTATATCAGCTATTCATGAATTTTAGCTTTTTGCCAATGTGATTGCAGAGAACAGAATGTGATCTCTACAATTAACTCATCTGTGCAGTGAAACACACACACTAATGAACACACTAGGCTAGGGGTGAACAATACGTCGATCGCGATCTACCGGTCGATCACAAAGGTAGTGTCGCATGGCATTTAAAAAAAAAAATAGACGTCAGCCTATCATTCGTCCTCGCTATAAAACATCTCACTTGATTGACATACAGGGAGACTGGTTGAGCACTAGGACCCAGCAGGTTTCCAAGCCACTCAATCTGAAAATCCTGTTTCACTTTAGACCGCCCACAAGCTCATTCGATTGGCTCTGCCGTTTCTTGCTAACGTGATTGGCCGTCTCATTTCCATACGGAGTGGAGGACTTTTTTACTGTCATTTTTGAAGTGTGTTTGCCTTGACTGCATTATTCGGTGTCAGCCTTTTCACATGTGAAGATCATTAAGTCCAAGTATCGTTCCACTGTGACTGATGATCATTTGTATTTGCTGGCTATCAGCAACTACTGTCCAGACTCTGCAACCCTGACTGATTCCATTCAGTGCAAGTCAGAGTAAAGTAGGCTAATGACAAAACATGTACACAGTTGTATTGTGTAATATGGGTTAATGTAGGTATTCAAGGTACACCAGCATCCATCATACACTGTACACATACATTGTCAATATTTGTATGAATAAATATGTCTTACATTTTTATATTAGGTAGATCATTTTGACTTAGTCATTAGATAAGTAGCTCGCAGGCTGAAAAAGTGTGTGCACCCCTGCACTAGAATGTGCCTGAAGTGGTGGGCAGCCCTATCCATGGCACCCGGGGAGCAATTGGGGGTTAGCTGCCTAGCTCAGACATTTTCAGTCATGACCTGCCCGGTGATCGAACCACCAACCACAAGATCTAACCCATACCTACCCCCTGAATGACAGTTCTTGATGCAGTGCCATCTGAGGGTTTGGAGATCACAAGTGTTCAAATTAGGCTTGTGCCCTTGCCCTTTATGCACTGAAATTCCTCCAGATGCCTTGAATTGTTTAATGATATTATGCACTGTAGAGAAAAATATATAAATTATTTCCAGTGTTTCTTTGAGGAACATTGTTTTTAAATATTTCAATATTTTTATTATGTTTTTGAGAAAAGATGCTGACACTATGGCCAGAGGATTGCAAGTTTGAATCCCGGTCGTGCTGTTTGCCATCAACAGTCGGGGCCCAAGAGAGCAAAATTGGCAGTGCTCTCTCTGGGCGGGTAGATGGCGCTCTCACTCTCCCATCACTCACACATTCCAATGTCTGCTGGCTCAGGTGTCTACAGATTGGTTAATTTGAAACTAGACACCCTGCATTTTCCTCTGATCGCGTTGGTTCCTCAGTGACGGTGTATCGGCGGTAGTTCCGTACTGACCCTATTTTTTTATATGTACACTTATGGATGTACATTTAATTACTTAGTATAATGTGTATTTTTGTTTTACTATTGTATTTTTGATCTTCTGTAAAATAGACATATACATGTAAACACATATGTGTGTGCATATGTGTGTGTGTGTATGTGTTTATTTGTTTTGTGTGATACAGTATGTGTAGAGAAGCTAAATTTGACCGTACAGTCATATTTGCTGATCTGAAACCTGTCAAAACCATAATATTCACTTGTGTACTAAGGCGCTGATAAACAGCATAAAATACACCAATTCGTTTGTGTGTGCATGTTGTGGTGTGACCTTGAGTGCTTTAAGCGCTAATCCACACTGATCTAGCGCGCGCGCACACACACACACACACACACACACACACACACACACCTACACACACACAGACAGAGGCAGTGTGTGCTGGTTGAGTCAGCGTTGTTACTCATGTTAAAGAGAGCAGGATGAAGTGGCCTGCAGGGACAGCTTCTCCTCGCCTGACTGATACACTGACATTTCCCTCACTTCTCTATCTGAACCTTACTTACACACACATTCTGAAAAAGTCCCATTCTGTCCATCCAGCTAATAACTCATACTGACCAGCACTCCAGCAAACAACAACAGTCTCTAACCCTTCTTTATTGTCTGTCCCTCTCTCTCTGTCTCTGTCTCTCCGTCTCTCTCTCTCTCTCTCTCTCTGTCTCTCTGTCTCTCTCTCTCTCTCTCTCTCTGTGTCTCTCTCTCTCTCTCTGTCTCTCTCTCTTTCTCTCCCTCCCTCTGTATGTCGCTCTCTCTGTCTCTCTCTGTCTCTGTCTCTCCGTCTCTCTCTGTCTCTCTCACTGTCTCTGTCTCTCCCTCTCTCTCTCTCTGTCTGTCTGTCTCTCCGTCTCTCTCTCTCTGTCGCTCTCTCTCTCTCTCCCTCCCTCCCTCTGTATGTCGCTCTGTCTGTCTCTCTCTCCCTCTGTCTGTCTCTCTCCCTCTGTCTGTCTCTGTCTGTCTGTCTCTCTCTCTCTGTCTCTTTCTCTCTCTCTCTCCCTCTGTCTGTCTCTCTCTCTCTCTCCATCTGTCTGTCTCTCTCTCTCTCTGTCTCTGTCTGTCTCTCTCTCTCTCTCCCTCTGTCTGTCCCTCTCTCTCTCTCTCTCTGTCTGTCTGTCCCTCTCTCTCTCTCTCTCTACATGTGTGTCTGTCCCTCTGTACAGGTACATCTAAATAAATTCAAATATCAAGGAAAAGTTCATTTATGTCAGTAATTCAGTGTAAAAAGTGAAACTCATATATTATATAGATTCATTACACACAGAGTTTATTTCAAGTGTTTGTTTATTTTAATGTTGATGATTATGGCCATCAGCCGATGAAACCCCAAAAGTCAGTATCTCAAAACAGAATATTATATAAGATCAATAAAAAAAGATATTTAATACATAAATGTTGTTCTACTGAAAGGTATGTGCAGATGACATGGCTATTCAATCCATCACTGATTGTGGAAACTTCACACTAGACCTCAAGCAGCTTGGATTGTGTGTCTCTCCACTCTTCCTCCAGCATCTGAGACCTTGATTTACAAATTAAATGCAACATTTACTTTCAGTGATGTTTTGGGGAGCCATGTCTGCTGGTGTTGGTCAACTGTGTTTAGTCCAAAGTCAGCGCAGCGTTTACCAGGACATTTTAGAGCACTTCATGCTTCCATCTGCTGACGAGCTTTATGGAGATGTGGATTTAATTTATCCAGCAGGACTTCGCACTGCCCACACTGCTAACAGTACCAACACCTGGTTTAATAATCACAGTATCACTGTGCTGGGCAGTAAACTCACCTGAGCTAAACCTCACAGAGCATCTATGAGCTACTGTCAAGAAGAAGACCAGCCCCAACAATGCAGACAAGCTGAAGGCCGCCATTAAAGCAACCTGGCCTTCCATACCACCTCAACAGTGCCACAGGCTGATCACCACCATACCACCTCAACAGTGCCACAGGCTGATCACCTCCATACCACCTCAACAGTGCCA
>BRDA01002904.1:26824-37327 GCA_036984385.1 Crenuchus spilurus | reverse complement strand
AACATAACCCCGAGGTTCCTAACAACCTTTGACGGAGAAATTGAGAGAGAATCGATCGTCAAGGTGAGGTTGTGTTGAACCGACTGTTTTGCGGGCAAGACCAGTAGTTCAGTCTTTGAGAGGTTGAGTTGTAGGTGATGATCCTTCATCCATGAGGATATATCTGAGAGGCAGTGAGATATCCGCGCCGTATAAAGCGGAATGGTTGAGGATGCCTCTTTCTGTATTCTCCCATCTTGTGAAGAGTTAGAGGAGAAGATTAAGTGCTGTCTTTTTGGCCAAAGGAGGTTGTACAAAGTACTAAAATCAGGGGTGCCAATAATTGTGGCTCACATGATTTCATTCAAAAGATTTATTTCTTAATGTGTGATTTTTCCCCCAAATAAAGGCTCTTACATTAAAGCTGAGATTTTTCTCTTTTTTTTACATTGTTGTCTGATATTATATATAAAAAAAGAATTTATTAGAAGCCAAAGAACACTTCTTAACCAGGGTGCCAATAATTATGGAGGGCGCTGTATATTGTTGGTGGACCTTGTCCATCCTCTAGTCCTCCAGTCTAATACTGTTGGCTGGTTACTTTTGGTAGATGACCAATTGTGTTTAATAACATCAGTAGCTCTGCTGCGTCTGATACCAGCACAACACACATTAACACACCACCACCACATCAGTGTCACAACAGCACTGAGAATGATCCATCACTCAAATAACAGCTGCTATGTGGGGGGTCCTGACTGCTGGAGAACAGGTGGAAGGAGGTTAATTGTGTATACAGAGAAACAGATGGTTTTACAACGTGCACCTGTACTGTACGCTCAGTGGAGCTGTTAAAAGGACAATGAGTGTAGACAGAAGAGGGTGGTGTTAATGTTATGGCTGATCGTGAACATTTGAATTATTGTCTATATCACCAAGAGTCTGCACTTCTGTTTAATGTCAGCAGGCGATAAACATGGCAGAAATGTGAACGTTGTTGACTATATTCAGAATATTAATAATCAGATCAAATATCTCCTGTTTACAAACACACGTGGTATTGACTGGTATTGATTGGTATTGACTGGTATTGACTGGTATTGATTGGTATTGACTGGAAGTAAACATGCTGTATCGTTCAGTGAAGTAAGAGGAATCATTCTCATTTTGTCTTTAGTAGTGCTGACTTGTAAAACGCTGGACTGTAGTGACGTTTTGTCTTGTGTTTGATGTGAATGTGTGGTTTTAGGAAGAGGAAGAGCAGAAGGAGAGGCAGGTGCTCGTGCTTGGCTTGGATGGAGCTGGAAAGAGCAGTGTTCTTCAAGGTCTCAGCGGAATGGCTAGCAAGAGACACAGCAAACCCACCCGTGGCTTTAACTTCATCCGACTCCATACGCCCGCCTGCCAGCTGGATTTCCTAGAAAGTACGCATTAGATACACACATGCTGTCTTCATAAATAATTGTGCTGACCAACCCGCGCTGCTCTCAAACTGCCACATTAGTTATGAACAAATCAATTTGGCTGCTTTGCCCAAAGGCACCGTGGTCTTATGCTATAAAAAAGCAGCTCTTTCTATTTGTGTCAGAGCCCTGTAGCTGTATTTGTTTATGAGAAACAGACACATCTTGTTCTGTTAACTAGAACTTGAAGGTCAGGTTCCCCTGCCGCAGCGTGATGAATGAAGAAGCTGTTTATTGGATGATGATTGTGGGCAGTGTGTTGCTAAGTCTAAACAGATTGAATTGTACAAAAGTTGTGTGACTCATGTTTTTCCACGTCAGTTGGAGGAGGTGAGGACTTGCGTGTGTACTGGGCAGAATTCCTGAGGAGGACACACATCTTGGTGTACGTGGTGGACTCCTCAGACAGGACTAGACTTTCACTGGCTAAGGATGAGCTCCACCGTTTGCTGAGGGTTGATAACAAACTCCCAGTGGTAATACTGGGAAACAAGCAGGTGGGTAAGAGAAACTATACTGTGTGGAATAATCTTTTCCTAAGAAGCCCGTAGCAGTGTATGCCTGATTATCTGCTGATTATACCAGATACGACTTGTACCTTCTACTTGTACTCATTGACTGTTTTATCAGGTAGACCTACCATATAGTTACACATTAAAGACTGTAGTCCATCAGCTGCTATGCACAGTTTATCATCCACCGTCTACCCTGTTTGTGAGTAGAAAGGACCGTTATACAGTAGGACCACCACTGACCAAGTATTATTTAAGAGTGGAATAATAATCATCCAACATCCTGACCTCACTAACATGCTCGTCACAGCGCTGCTCCAAAATCTAGTAAAGCTTTCCCTGGACAGGGGGCAGCCATGGTCTAGTGGTAAGGATCTGGTCTTGTGACCAGAAGGTCGCTGGTTCAATCCCCAGACAGGACATGACTGAAGTGCCCTTGAGCAAGACACCTAACCCCCTAACTGCTCCCCGGGCGCCGGTGGATAAGGGCTGCCCACCGCTTCGGGCACAAATTCTCACAGCCTAGTGTGTGTGTGTGTGTGTGTGTGTGTGTTTCACTGAACGAATGGGTTAAATGCAGAGGTCAAATTCCGTTTTGTGAAAAATCACATTGGCTAAATTGGTTGATCTTAATACTTTTGACCTTAACTGTACATGGTGGCATGGTAATGTGTGTGTTCTAGTACATATAAAGTGTATTACATGGCCAGATGTCATCCATGTACTTGTTTAAAAATTTGGATATAGGAAGTTAAGGAGACTATAGTGTTATACTTTCTGACCATAGGGCCACTTTGGCTGGGTATTTTCATTGGTACACTATTATGAGTCCAGCAGTGACAATAATGTTTAACAAATCCAGGAACACTACTGCACCTGCATGCATTAACATACAACCCACTCAGTGTTACTGCTTTGGTAAGAACCATCTAATCAAATGATGCTTCCCTTTCCACTGCTAACATAGCAACAGGTGGTTTAAATTGATTAATTGGCTGATTATTGATGTTTTAGGTAATCAGTATCAGCTGATTATTTTTAAACATAAGGTCTGCACTCATGATGCCAGTTAACAAAAAATGTCACATTTACAGGCACATCTGCAGGCAGCCTTATCAGTACATCTGCTATAGAGCAGTTAGAGCTCCCCCTAGTGTCAATTTCACCATTCTGAAGGCAGATGAAGGCCTAACTGATGAACCTTCCCTTGTGTCTGAAGTAAAAAATAATTTTTTATATTTTCTCAGAGGCAAATAGGACAATACGATATCAGCATTATATATCGGTCATTATATATCGGTCACTCTAAACAGTGGCATTGGCATCAGCCATTGAAAAACCATATAGGTCAATCACTTCTGTGGTCATTGTATGTGGTGCACCTTTATGCAGGTTGATAATTCCTGATGAAATTCCATCCATTCATCGTCTTCTGCTTTATCAGTCATCGGGTCTCGTACCTGTTCGCCGGGCGCAGGGCAGGGCATTACATGAAGTTCCATCTCAGTGTGTATTAACAAATAGTCTAAAAATCTATGAAAAACATAAACACTACTGGCCTATTGGATGTTAGAGGTTTCTCAGGCCCATCTTAAACATAATCCTTTTTAATAATCTGAGTCTTTGTTACAGTGTGACTTCTCTTTGTTTTGGACTAAAGCACTCCTCTCATTTTCTTTCAGGACAAGCCAAACGCTGTTACTGTGCCTGAACTGCGTGATGCTCTCTCTCTGAGCTCAGTAGCAGATCAGAGGAGGCTTTTCCTCCTGTCACTCCAGCTGGGCTCTGTGGGAGCCACAGCAACCTGCAGTCTCCAGAATCTCCAGGATCTCCTGTTAAATCTGGCATGAGGACAAGGTACATCAGAGCTGGTATCTTAAGTGCTGAGATCGGGATCGTTATCAAGCGGAAGTGTGAGATAATGATGAAGACTCGCCCAAAAGACACAATGCAGTCGAAAGGATTGTTGGTGTACAAAGCTTTGCTGTTCAGCTCAGCACTGCGAGGCAGACAAGGGTAGCATTCCTAACACCTCTTATACTGTGGCATACGTTCAGGTATATTATTGTAATGAATGTACATTTGATGTACAGGTGCATCTCAAAACATGTGGAAAAGTTCATTTTTGTTCAGAATTTAAAAAGTTAAGTTATATTTGTATTCATTCCATGTAAAGTGACAGATTTTAAACCTTTTCAGTTTTAATCCTGATCAGTGTGGAAAACCCGGAATCTCACATGGTTACAGTGTTTCACATCAAGCAGAAAAGGATGTACAATACAGAAATGTCCAACTTTTGGCAGATAAGTTCACTTAGGCAGGCTAGCACCTGATAATCCAGGCCACGTCTTGTTCTTCTTGGTCTTTCACATCTTCTGACTTCCTCCACAAGTCCAGTCATAACACTTCCTTCAATGCTCTCATGTGCTGCCTCATCACATGACCGAAGTATCATAATGTGAGGACTTAATACATCTTTCTTCAGTGTGTGGGCTTCACATAAAATTCTAGACTCCTGTTCACTTTTTTGGATTATAAAAAAACAACTTTTTCACACTGTTTGGATTTTAGGAGATGCACCTGTTTGTGCTTCGGTTCTTGAGTTTCCAGGTGTGTTACAGCCTACATGAGTGACTGTAGTGATTCCATGTTTAGTTTGCATGTCTGTACTTGTGTTATTCTCTTAGCTCTTTGATTTCTGGTTCACCTGTGAAGAGGTTTTCCTCCTGCATGCAGCACCGTTACAGCCTGATACCTCCGACACCTTTAACCTACGTGTGAGAGGTTTAGGGGATGTTTTGAACAAGTTGCACAAATAAAAGACTCGTTGATTATGTTAACATTATAGACTCGTTACAAAAGTGGTCTTTACGAGGACAACACGGACTCATTATACTGCTGTTAAACATCAGTAAGGAGTTTAAAATGTTTACCTACTACAGGGGAACCCAGCCACGGTTCTTGGGCTGTACCACCCTGAAGAATGTGAACCAACATACCTGATTCAGACCAGTGTGACTAGGACTGGGCAGCCCTACCTACTGTAAGAGCTGCAGGTTTATCACTTTCTAGAAACCGTGTAGATTTGATGTACACACACACTTAATGATGCTGTATTTAAACATTGTGTAAATAGTGATCAGTGTCAGTTTGGGCTGCAGGAAAGATTATTTAGTCATTTCCTGGAGTGAAGACACCGTCAGTTCAGATAAGAAGTTCCAAATTAAAACTTTAGACTGCGGGGCTGAAAAGGACGATATGCTGCTGGCATGAATGTGTGTGTGTGGATGCTCAGAGGAAATGTACTCAGAAAAAATTACATTTTACAAAATTACAAACGACACTGAACTTCCTGTACAGCAGCCTTGACGTCGATTACAGATCATTACAAAGTTACTGTTATTATTTAACATCACAACGATTAAGGCTCTCTTCACAGCTAATTCCAGTTTGTCGTAGAAACATTGACGAGACTTTAGTCTACACGGTCCAGACTCTCACTGAAATATGACCCTGGACCCTGTTGCCTTTGTATCAAATAAAAATCTAAATGATGAATTATTTCCAGTGATTTTATGTAATAGAGGTTTAAGGGATGAAGGTACTTTTGCACAGAATCCTTTGCCAGTTATGTAAGATAGGCCTAATCCATTTGCAGCAACGTTAAGACAGAACAATAGTCACACAAGCCCTGTGACCCAGTCTGAACTCACTGAACTGCAGTTAAAACAGAACCAGAACTAAGAACGTTCATGTATATTAGTCGTCCACTTACTCTACAAGCCAGGACTTCTAGTCACACAGTGTTTGCTGCAATACAAGGTTTGAAATAAATGTTTATTTGCTGAAAACGGCCGTTTAGTTTTGTGAATTCTCTTCTGTTTTCTAAAGAAATGACTTTCTCACACACACACACACACACACTCCCCTCATCACATCACCAGCTTCTGAAGAGTATCACAAGCACTGTGGGGTCATTTAAGAGTCCATCACCCTCAGCGATCAACAAGCCTGTTCTCCTGGCAAAGAAGCAATAAAAGCTGCATATTCTTTGGCGTGACATCGCTTGTATAAGTCCACTTTTCTCTTGATCTGCTTAGGTGTGTCTTGATAGTAATTCTTCTCATCTCTTGCCATGGCCTGCAAAGACAGGAAGCACATCTGTAAAGATTCTTCACACTAAAATAAGTTAAATGCATGGCTCATCAACATAAGAGCATTATTAAAACTCTCTCACCTTGTAGTTCTCGCTGTGCTCTCTAATCATGTGCTGGACAAATTCTATCAGATCATTGGAGCATGTTGTACTGTCTCTGGTTGGAGCACTGGCCTCTGCCTCCATTTCTGTAAAGGAGCACATTTGTCTTATTTTTTTTAACATGACACTATTATGATCAACTGGGGCTGATAAGGAATTGGGAAATTCAGCCAGTATATCAGGGTAACAGCCCTACATTTAGGCTTAGCGTCTGTGTGTGTGTTGGTGCCAAGGCTGCAGTCATACATTGGCATGATAACAGATACATCAGTGCCACCTCTAATAAAGTTCTCAAAACGTGTTACACGTCTGACGTATCTGACAGGCATACAAACACTATCAGCAGTTCTGATGTAGCTTCTCCTCCTCACTCATTTTTACATCCTAACCTTTCCTTTGTTCCAAGTGCACATAATCCACTGATTAAGCCACCAACAAACATCTCAGGACCGGCTATTACACAGCGACTAAAGGGCTTAAAGAAAGCACACAAATGTTCTGAAAGAGCTTAGTCTCCAATTTCTCCAAAAAGTGCTTCTGTTGAGTCATGATCTTAAGATTTCACAAAACAAGACCCGAGATGACAATTACAGAAAGTCTAAGTCTAATCCAATCAAAGACAGGAGTTCATAATCATACCTCTGATGACGTAGGGTTTCATTAACACAGCCTGATCCGCTGCTTCCACCTTACTCTGTCATTTAAGACAAAACACAAAATGTACATTATAACCACGTTTGTTACATAATCTTCTAATTAATTACCAATAAGAACTAATAAGTCATTCTTGCCTCATTGCTGATGGGGAGCAAACCTTTAGTTCCAAACAACAGTCCCATATCTTGCAGGTTTTGCTTGGCTGATTTCCGGTCGTCCCAGGCCTTTCTGATCTGAGCACTTCAAACATACACACATCACAGTCACTAAACTTCAGATTTTACAAGGTCCTTTTTTATTTATCCAGCTTAACTGAAGTTCTTTTTGAAATAGGTTCTTCAGACTGACAGTTCTATATACAAGTCTTTAGAAAATGGTTCTATATAGCAGCAAAAGGGTTCTGCTGTAGTTACAATGTCAAGCTTGTAATAAGAGGAACCTTTTTTTGGTGTTGTATAGAACCATGTACAGCATATTCCTCATCAATCTGAAGAACCCTTTCATCATGCAGAGAACCCTTTGGGTGTTCATGGTTCTATATAGAACAGATTTCTTTACTAAAGAACCTTGAAGAACCGTCTCTTTAAGAGTGTACTTTACATGCAGTAAGGCTACTAAAGTGTGTGTGAAACGTAAGTTTAAAACTGTGGGCAGAACACAAGAGTACTGATGCCCACTGAATGTGTTTTAAACAGGAGTCTCACAAATACTTTTCTCTCAAATGTTCCCTTCTAAGCCGGCAGCCGGCCTTCACATTTCAGACACAGCCAATAAAAACCTGCAGAACGACACAACTATAGCATCCAGTAAAGTTAAACAAAGTAAAAAATGCTGTTGAGAAATATAAATGTTGTGTAACAGCTGTTACGGATATAAAGTTTACACATGGCTGGTAAACATCAGGCAGAGCTGCGCCGTCCAAACTGGGAAACAATTATATCGCGGTTAGTTCCGACCCCGCAATCTGATTGGCCGAAATAAATTGTAGGTGTGGCTATATTGTACAATAACAGCACTCTGACCGAAGCTCTTTAAGTATTACTCCGTCACACACAATCTGGTCCTGACGGCAGCGTTTACTAACATGTGTTTCGCTGGAAAGACAAAGTCAGTACAGTAAAGCAACTGTTTATCTGTGTTTACAGCTTCGATTAAGACTTTTAGCACCATCAATAAAAATTAACCGACTTTTACAGCGTGTTTACGGATCAGTCAGAAATGTTAAGAGTTTACAGCAGCAAACATGTTTAACATCAGTACATCTGTGTTTATAGTCTGTATAATAGTTATTGAGGAAAGGATGTTCCTCCACTATTATGACCGATACAGTCTGATGAGCGTCTGATAGCGTTTATTTTAAATGCTGTATTATAACCGCATTGGGACACTGGACAGTTGAATTGTACCGCTGCTTTATCCGTTTAAACGCTGATGTTCTAGTACCGACAACAAGAGAACTCTAACAAACTCTACAGCGACTTTACTTACATAAACCCGATCAAAATCCAGACCCATCACAGCGAAACGTCCAGACAGATGGTTAGCATTTTTATAGACTTACAGTTTATAAACTTCAGTCAATACTCACCAATCAATCTTCGGCTTTTCTTTCTTCAACATCTTCTTTCTCAGCTTCTTTCTGTCTTTATTGTAATTAAAGTTATTGGATTTTCGAGCTTTTTTACCCATTTTCTTACAAACGCGAATAAACACAACACACGTGCTGACTGCTGGACGAAGCGGAAATACGTCACACTTTTTCTTCTAAGATATTGCGCTGTTTGTTTGACCGGCGCCCTCTGCAGGTGATACCGGAGACAAACAACTACAACACCATTTAAACACTGAGCAGTCATCTGTACCCATTTACTGAATATATACAGTCTACAATCTCTACACCTTTATTGTGTGCAGCTCATGAACCTCCACTTACATAAAAATACAGTATGTACTTTATTACTGACTTAATATAACAAATACTGATATCTGATACTGATATCACATGAGGTGCTATGGTCAGAAAACAGAAATAAAATAAATGTTGAACGATTTTCATTGTTAAAGGATTTTGGACTGAAACAGACAGAAGATACACACAGATCAAAGTCACGTGTCTATATTTCGAGAGTTTTTTTTTTAAATATAATCTAATTTGAGATAGTTTTGCATTATTTCTAACACATAATGTCTAGTCTTTTATTTCAAATATTTAGTTTATTGTACTTTTATAGTGTGTATTATTATTATTATTATTATTATTATTATTATTATTATTATTATTATTATTATTATTATTATTATTGTTTTGAATACTGATTATTGTGATATGCTACGTCATTATTTTGAGACACTAAGTTGATATTTCGACAGAACAATATCTTAAACTAATCATATTCTTGAATTTTGAATTTCCCTTCGGAGATCAATAAAGTATCTATCTATCTATCTATCTATCTATCTATCTATCTATCTATCTATCTATCTATCTATCTATTGCATTTAAAAATGACTAGTATCTTAATATAATAAGATAATATCTTAAAATATTGACAGAGCAATTCAAGTAATAATAAAAGTCATAATAACATGCAACATTGTCAAATGGTTTAGAAGATGAAGTGATAGCACTGATAAAGATAAAGAAGAAAACATGTTTAATGTGTGCTTTGTTGGGTGTCTGTGTTACTAAAGGCACTTTGATCTTCCTGTTTTTCTCTGACCTGCTCATGCGGAGTGAATATAACAGCTCTTATGATTGAACGCTAGATGGCGCTGAAAATCAAGATAAAAAAGTGTGCAAATAATACCAACATATAACATAACATTTCAGTTATAAATTATATAATGTATTATTATTTATATATTTATACATAATTGATAGCAATAATTGCTCATATAAGAGGTTTATTGTATTGTCTGTGCACTTCTTGAACATTCTTGTTGTGAATTAATAAATGTTTAAAAATCACTGAAATGATTTCTGATAGTTGTTGCTGTAATAGTTGTACAGAAGACACAAAGACGTTTTAAAACATCCTGCCGTCCTTTTACCATATGTTTAAAACGTGTACATTTAACTATTTTTAGATTATGACAAATGATTAAAAATATATAAGACATAAATAATGCAGGTGTGTTGATTACTACAGTAAGGCTGTACAGTGACTCCTGCCTGCAGAGACAGCACTCCTGTGTGTGTGTGTGTGTGTGTGTGTGTGTGTGTGCACAGATCACAGTGTACACACACTAGTGTAGTTTTCTGTGAATACACATTGTGTAAAATATAATGTGATGTATTATACAGAGTGTAAATAGTGATGCTGCTGGCATGCTTTAACTTATGTTGTAAAGCAGCTCACACATGTAAATACTGCTGACACTGTTAAATTCACACTCGTTGTGTAGCACACTGCCTCTTAGCATTCTGTAATAAATACAACAAAATGTCTTATGTAATCTAATCTTATTTCTATAAGTAGGTTTTTGTGAAACATATGTCGTCTCTTCTTATGTACCACTAGATGGCGCTGTTTACCAAGAAACGTGCACAAACATCAGGTCTGTAGTTGAAAACTAGCAAATCACGAAGCTTATTTTCCTTTTTAACCCGCAGATGACTGATCAGAGTTTCAGA
>BRDA01002904.1:8586-24313 GCA_036984385.1 Crenuchus spilurus | reverse complement strand
ATATACATACATACACACACATACACACACACATACACACACACATACATACACACATACATACATACACACACATACATACACACACATACATACACACACATATATACATACATACACACACACATATACATACATACATACATACACACACATACATACATACACACACACACACACACACATACACACATACATACATATACACACACACATACACATACATACTGTACATATATACATACACATACACACACATATACATACAGTGGGGAAGAAAAGTATTTGGTCAGCCACTGACTGTGCAAGTTCTCCTACTTAGAAAGATGAGAGAGGTCTGCAATTTTCATCCTAGGTAAACTTCAGCTATGAGAAACAAATGAGAAACAATCACATTGTAGGATTTTTAAAGAATTTATTTGTAAATTATGATGGAAAATAAGTATTTGGTCAATAAACAACCAGCGAGAATTCTGGCTTTTACAGACCTGTTAGTTCTTCTTTAAGAAGCCTCCTATTCTGCACTAATTACTTGTGTTAATTGCAGCTGTTTGAACTTATGTCTATAAAAGCCAACTGTCCACACTCTCAATCAATCACACTCCAAAGAGCTTTCTAAGGACAACAGGGACAAAATTTTAGACCTGCACAAGGCTGGGATGGACTACAAGACAATAGGCAAGCAGCTTGGTGAGAAGGCAACAACTGTTGGCACAATTATTAGAAACTGGAAGAAACACAAGATGACTGTCTGGGGCTCCATGCAAGATCTCACTTCATGGGGTAAGGATGATTCTGAGAAAGGTCAGGAGTCAGCCCCGAACTATACAGGAGGACTTGATCAATGACCTGAAGAGAGCTGGGACCACAGTCTCAAAGAGAACCATTAGTAACTCACTATGCCATCATGGTTCAAAATCATGCAGGGCATTCAAGGTCTCCCTGCTCATGTCAGCACTTGTCCAGGCCCATTTTGCCAATGACCAGAGGAGACATGGGAGAAGGTCATGTGGTCAGATGAGACCAAAATAGAGCTTTTTGGTACTAAAGTCCACTCGCCATGTTTGGAGGAAAAAGAATGCTGAGTTGCATCCCAAGAACACCATACCTACTGTTAAGCATGGGGGTGGAAACATCATGCTTTAGGGCTGTTTTTCTGCAAAGAGGACAGCACTACTGATCCGTGTTAAGGGAAGAATGAACGGGGCCATGTATCATGTCCATCTGTAAGAGCATTGAACATGAAATGTGGCTGGGCCTTTCAGCATGAAAATTATCCCAAATACACTGCTCGGGCAGTGAAGGAGTGGCTCCGTAAAGGTCCTGGAGTGGCCTAGACAATTTGTGGAGGGAGCTGAAAGTTTGTGTTGACCAGCAACAGCCCCAAAACATCACTGCTGTAGAGGAGATTTGCATGGAGGAATGAGCCAAAATACCAGCTACAGTGTGTGCAAACCTGGTGAAGACTTACAGGAAACATTTAACCTCTGTCACTGCCATGTTACAGAGTATTGAGATGAACTTTTGTTATTGACCAAATACTTATTTTCCACCATAATTTACAAATAAAATCTTTAAAAATCCTACAATGTGATTTCCTGGATATTTTTTCTCATTTGTCTCTCATAGCTGAAGTGTAGCTCTGATGAAGATTACAGACGTCTCTCGTCTTTCTAAGTAGAACTTGCACAATCAGGCTGACCAAATACTTTTCCCCCACTGTAAACACACACATACAAATACATACATACAGGCATATACACATACACACTCGTACACACACACACACACACACATACATGCGCACACACATACACACATGTGCATCTCTAACATTAGTTAATTCATGTCAGTAATTCAGTTCAAAATGTGAAACTCATATATAGATTAATTACACACAGAGTGTTTATTTCAAGTGTTTAATGTTGATGATTTTGGCCGACAGCCAATGAAAAGCCAGCAGTCAGTATCTCAGATCATTAGAATATTATATAAGACCAATTAAAACATGATGTTTAATACATAAATGTTGTTCTACTGAACAGTATGTACAGTATATACACTCAGAACTTGGTCGGGACTCCTTTTGCATGAATTACTGCATCAGTGCAGCATGGCATGGAGGCGCCAGCCTGTAGCACAGTTGAGGTGGTATGGAAGCTCAGGTTGCTTTGATAGACCTTCAGCTCGTCTGCATTGTTGGGTCTGGTGTCTCATCTTCCTCTTGACAGAAGCTCATAGATGCTCTGTGAGGTTTAGGTCAGGTGACTTTACTGCCCAGCACAGCCATTCTGTGCTTATTAAAGCAGGTGTTGGTACTGTTGGCAGTGTGTGCAGTGCCAAGTCCTGCTGGTCAGCAGAGTGAAGCATGACGTGCTCTAAAATGTCCTGGTAGATGCTGCGCTGACTTTGGACTTGTTAAGATAATCCTTTATTAATCCTATAACGGAGAAATTTGCACACAGTGGACCAACACCAGCAGATGACATGACTCCTCAAATTAATATTGTAATTTTTTGAGATGCACCTGTATGTACACACACACATACACACACACACACATACAGTCATACCACTACTGGTTTGGAATGAACCCGGTCCAGGATGTCACAGATGCCACCTGACTGGGTTTACTGCGTGTATAAATAAGTGAGCACACCGGTCAGTCGTAGAACCATCGTCATGGACGTGATTTGACTGATGTCCAGAAGGGCATGATAATGGTGTGCCAGGTGAAGGGTGGTAACATCTCAAATGCTACTAACTGTGTGTGATGTTCTAGAGTCACCAGAGTGCAGATGTGCAGACTTCTTGTAGATTGAGTTCCTCTCAATGGCATAACAGTGGTGCCTCATGGGCCATTGATGCCAGAAGAGAATGAAGACTCCAGCAAGTCGTACAGAGCTGTCGGTGCACCACAGTGGAGCAGTTCACCTCTATAATGGACAAAGAAGCAATGAGAAAAGAGGTTTTGCATGGTTAAGGTGGCCATAATATTCTGACATGACTAGTTTTCTGGACTGTACTAGGTCTACATTATGTGGTGTCCTTTTCAGTCCATAAACAATACAGTCCATATGCCATTTGCATTGTGTCCACTTCCCACAGTGATAAAGGCACAGCTTTGATACTATGCTGGTACCATTAGAGTGTCTTTGCTGCCAGCCAGTTTTTGAATTGCAAATATTGGAGTGTTGGCATTGGCTTCCTGCCGGCATCCAACACACAGTTGACTTTACATAACAAATGTTTGATTTTGAACTCTTTGCTATTTGCCCAGGTGTCTTTAGTGTGATCATGCTTACAGTCATGTTGATAAGGGACGTGACCTGGAGTCCTGCAGGAACCCCATTCTGAAGTTTGCATACTACCTCATGCATGTGCAGGGCCTAATTCAGATCAGTGTCACATTTCCCCAAATACCTTCTGTTGTTTGTAATCTCTGGCTGTAATCAGGAGGAGCTCTTCTTTGAATTCTTTGTTATTGTAACGTGAAAGCCATGTGCCGGGCTTTAACCAGAGCCGTCAGCTCAGCTGGCAAACCAAACTAAAGAGGGAAAGGAGGAGCTCCATGACCTTTCTGAGTACGCTATGTTGACAAGCGCCTTTCCTAAAAACAAGGCTGCCGCGCTTCACACCTGGGCCAGTCATTCTAAACTATGGAGCCGGAGCTGCCCCGGTGACGTGAGTCCGAGCTGGAAGTCAGCAGGACTTTCTCGTGAGTGGGAAATGAAGGGTTTTTCCTGTTTTTCCTATAA
This sequence comes from Crenuchus spilurus, assembly GCA_036984385.1. Classification (NCBI taxonomy): domain Eukaryota; kingdom Metazoa; phylum Chordata; class Actinopteri; order Characiformes; family Crenuchidae; genus Crenuchus; species Crenuchus spilurus. The sequence continues at coordinate 20,555 of BRDA01002904.1, read as the reverse complement.
GTGGGCACTTCATAAACACCTGCTTATATACCTTCATTTCAGTGTTGCAGTGTTGACTGAATAATGTATATTAGTGTCAGTCAGCCTTTAGATTCATCTGAATAATGTATATTATAAAGTGAGTCTGTCTGTACTTGTCAAATCATCATTTTGGGTTCAGGATGAATTGAATTGTAGGTATGACATCAGTTTTGGTCTGAAATACTGATGTCATGACTTTTAAAAGCCGTTTTTGCTGATATGGTTCTGATTTTATTAGGCATCCCTGTCTTTTGTCCAGTTATCGTTCATGCGCCCGTAGTTTTTTCAGCCTGCACACGTGACTCACCACTAGTTTAGTGAAAACAAAGCATCCACTCGCGTACTTCTCGTTCATTCAGGCTGTTTCTCATTAATGACGCTCAAAACAAACTAAAACACGTCACACTAAAGCGACGGCGCGCAGCACTACTGTCTGAAAACAAAGAGCAGCTGAGAACAGGTGTACTAAACAAAGGCTGCGGCTGCACCACACCAGCACTCCCTAAAACAGAGCGTTAACCTGTAAGACTGATGTTAAATATTCATTTATCCATTTAACTAGTCTTTAGTGTTTATGTCTCATTGTGTTCTGTGTGTAAAACTACAGTTATTCTATATAAAATGTGTTTTTGGAACAGATTAATTGGATTTACATTATTTCTTATGGGACAGATTGTGTCAGTTATTATTCATGTCAGTCATCAGACACTGTGGAACAGATTAATGATGAATACTGAAGTTTCACTGCACTTGTCTTTTGATCACCAGAGGAAACATGCAGAGTTTATAAGACTGAAGATGAACGGAGTAAAAATGTGAAGGACATGCAGGCTGTAAGGGGTTAAAGTGTGTGTTCTGTCTGCTGTTGTTTGTTGAGGTGTGAGCAGATGTATTAAATCTGATGAGCTGCTGATGTGTGCAGTGTGTTTGTGGTAATAGATCAGAAGGTTAAATAAGCTGGACGGTTTAAAAGCCGAGTTTTCTGACAGCGGTTGGATGGTTTAGGCTTTACAGGGTTAAATGCTCAGTGATGAGAATTGAGGCTGACTCAGCGTAGTCTCATATTTAAGTTTTTGCAGTTCTGTCAGATTGTAGCCAAATCAGGACCACTGATCTCGTGTTCCTGTGCAGGTCTCGCCGGTTTGGGAAGCGGTTATCCTGGGTTCATGAACAGGTTTATTGTGATGCGCGTCAGGATAAGGTGCTCAGCTGAAGCCAGAGGCTCTGTTTTGTGGCTGGTTACCAGGGGCAGTGTTTATTTTGAAATTCAATACCTGTTTGTGAGTGTTAGCCAGTGTTAGCATTCCTCAGCTTAAGCCTGAGCAGCCAGAAGGAAAGCGGTGGTGCGGCCGGCCACGGATAAGCAGATGTGTGTGGATAAGTGTGTGGCTGTGAAAATGAGCTCCGGCGTTCACAGCGTTGTGTGTTTGTGTGTACAGTGTCAGCATCACACTCAAGACATTCCTGAACATGTTTGACTGGATCTGTTCTTTTCATTTCCATTAGCCAGCTTCAGTGAACTGGGTCCTAAGTGTCAGTGTGTTGTGTGTTTGGGACCTAGTCGTGTTACTGAATATAGCTGTAGGATGTTGATGGATTGATTTGTACCTCTAACAAAGACGCTGCAGTGCTCTGGTCATGTTCACACAAATAAGTCAATTATTTATATGCATTCACTGCAGACTTGAATTGAATCATTGAGGCAGCCTCCCTTAGGGTGAAGCGCGGCCGACGTTTGGGCTGAGGAACAGTGAGCGTACAGTAGCGCTCTGAACCTATATTTAACATGTTCTGTCTGACCTGCCCGAGTATTCCATTAAAATGCATAAAGTGAAATTGAATTAGGCCTCGGAGAATGATTAGATCACCGTGTTTATCAGTGGGCATATGACCGGCACAAGGTCAGCTGCTATGTGTGCCCTTCAGATTACATGACATTTAACTCCAAACTCCTGTCTGCCACTGAACGGTACAGATGTTTACCGCCTTTCTGCAGAAGGCAAACAGTGTAAACACGTATTATATCATTCAGAACGGCTCTGTTCACACTAACGGACCATCGGCATCTGTTCCTCACATTCAGAGATTCAGCACCTTCTTATTTTTTAAGATGTATTCAAAATGGAGACGTCCTGTCAAAGTGCTCGTCCGTAGTTTTGTGCTGTGAGTTGACGGTTCTGGTTTGTGGTAAACTGTGTATAAACACTTCAGACGTGAGTTTTTACACCTTAAAGTGCAGATGTTTGTCTTTTTTCCTTTACTGATGTGTTTACAGCTGAATATGAGGCTGCTGAAGTCCTCTCAGGTCTAAAGGCTTGTGCATGTTCAGCAGGATGTGTTATTACACCTCGTACACCTTCGTTCTGGGGGGGGGGTCTAAAATAAAGTAAAGAAGGATGGATGAATGCATCTCGTATGTGGTGAGCTGAGCTGACGGGAAGCTAAAGACAGATTAGATGAGAGTTACTGTCTTGCTGTATTTGATTGACATCAGTGACTAAAACATGGCAATAATGCAGACTGAACAGGGATCAGTCAGAAGTTTAGACTCTGCACACACTCTGTATTCATGTAAATATGATCCTGCTTTGGTCGTCACAGGCTGGGACTGAACCTGAGGGCTGAAGTGATTTGATTAGCTGGGAATACTCAGAAGGTTATTTATGTGAGCCTGGCCTCTGAAGTCCACCTGTAACTTCTTAGAAATGTCATTTTTATATTAGCTTCTATGGTTCCTGTGGATAATTTGATATTTGCTGTATTTCTTGGCAGGAGGGGGTGGCAACCGAAAAGGAAAGAGCAAGAAGTGGAAACAGATGCTTCAGTTTCCTCACATAAGCCTGTGTGAGGAGCTCCGCCAAACTATAGGTACACAGAGCGCTTTCTCTTCTTTTATGTTCTGGAGTGGAGTGGAGTACTCACTGCCCCCCTCAGCGGGTCTGTTTATTATCAGCTGCCAAAGTTCATCCTAATGTTCCACAAACATCCTCAACAGGAGAGAAAGTGAGCCCTGATGGTTTTCTGCCAGTATATCAGAGTCGCTGATGATCACAGGTACACGCCTGTGGACACACATTTAGTAAGTTTTTTAGGATAAGGATGCTGGTCATGCCTTTAACTGAGAAGCACATGAGAACCCAGCTCAGTGCTCTTTCTCTGAGAGAACTGAGGTGATACTGTCGTGTCGCTGGTCCTGAGGAGGGTCGCTAGGCTGCGGTCATCATATCAATTTACACAGTTATTGTTTCCAAGATTCATGCAGGTCTGCAGGGCCTTTCGGCTGTTTTAGTCACGTGACCTGCGGCACATCAGTGAGAGAGCGGAAGAGAATTAGAACAGCCAGAATCCTAATCATGGACCTCACAAAGCTGCAGCGCTGACACCCTCAGTCTCTGCAGGAGAGAAGGTCTCATTCACATGTATCCCAGCATTCTTTGCCAGACTGATACTCTGCATTATATTCTTTTCAGTGCCATGTCAAGAAATTAGAATAAAGTGGAAAAATGCAGCGTTTGGGTCCCTCTGGTTTGGAATGACCTCGGCCCGGTGATGTCACAGATGCGCTGACAGCTTTACTGCAGGTATAAATAAGTGAGCACACCAGTCAGTCGTAGCAGAGTGTAAAACCATCATCATGGACAAAGGACTCAATCTGACTGTCCTAAAGGGCTTGAGACCAGGATAGTGGGTCTCAGAAACCTCTAACTCTGTGGGATGTTCTAGAGCCGCTGTAGTGAAGGTTAGTGAGAATGGACTTCTTGTACATTGAGTGGTTCCCAATGGCACAACAGTGGTGCCCATGGGCCATTAATGCCAGATTCAACAACAATGACTCAACAACATTTAACCTCTGTAATGAAGACAAGAGCAGTGAGGAAAGTGTCGGGATCACCGCCGAGCAAACATCGAGTCACGGCTGGTTATTCCCATTATTAAGTAGCTGGTCATAATATTCTGATATGACTCTAGTTGGAAAAGGCAAAGTCATATTTTGTATTCATTATATTCATGACGTTTTGTTCTGTACATCAGCGTGATTACTTCATTTAAAGTCACTTTCTATTCAAAAATTATCATCTTTAAAACAAAAAATATCAAATATATGACAGTTTACCATTTCAATCAAACGATGAGTACAAATGAACGTTTTTGTGACGTCCTCTTTTCTGTGGAGAGGCACACGTATTTGTAGTTGTTCTTAAATATAATTGTTTCAGATCTGCACATGGTACAGTAACATGGTCCAGTAGTTAAAGAGAAAGTCACTTTAGAACAGAAAGAACTTTAGTTTGATTATCACTGACTGTGATTGTCAGGAGGGGTGGAGGAGACGGATGCAGGGGGGTCGTCTCTTTATTAAATATTTATTTAACTTAATTAAACAAAACAGAAGAACTTGGCTGTGAACTTAAAGTTGATGACATTACACTTACGACACACTGTGGCATTACAGCACCAGCAAGGACTGTGAGACATGAGGGGACGTATAAAGCAAACAGTATTAGACAGGAGATTGAGGACCAGGGCTGTGCAATCAGGAGACAGGTGGAGGATTAGGGTGGAGACATGACGTAAACATAAACAAAACACATGTGTCCAGACTGACGGGGACGAGGCTGTGAGGGAAGGTTTCACAGTGATATTTGGCTGCTATTCACAGTGAAGTGTATCTAGTTCTGTTGATTTCACTTTGGAGCGGCTCAAGTCAGTTTAATAATACACTTTAAATGGTCAGGAATTTGGTGGGTCCCCTCAGATATACTCTTTATCTAACATGTGCTTCATTTGCATGAACACAGAGATGCTTAAACAACAACAACAAAAATGAAGTGAACCACTTTGTTCCAGAAGTCTCTGACTGTAAATAAAAAATGGATTCTGTGTTTTTGAGAGTTGGTTCAGCATCACAAAACAAAAGATCATGATTCTCTAGTGTGTTCATATTTTCTTCCACCCCACATGGGTAGACTGTATCATATTAACAGAATACCTTCACATGCTAATGTGGAAGCTAAAGCTGGCATGATGTCATTGGCATAGTTTTATGTCCAGACTCCTCCTTCAGCACCTTCTTCTAGTTACTTCATAGACATTAATACCTAGACGCTTCGTTGACTGGGTTGGCCCGCTGATGTAATGTAACTGTGTGTCCGCCATATTGGAGGAGGCAAAGCTGCACTGTGAACTAAATCAAGTGAATGGACTGAACTTCATAAAGCGCCTTTCTACAAAGTTATATAAGCTAGTGCATTCATTCACACATTCAGATGTGCACTAATATACACTGGGAAACGTTTAGGCGTTTAGATCAAAAACAATTAGTCAGCCTTACCTGTGAAAGGTAATCCCATGTGATCCTGTTTTGACTGTAAAATGGTTTGAAAAACTCCACACAGCACCAGAGTGCAGCATCTCTCATGTTATTTTGGTCGCTTTTGCCACTTCCAATATGGCGGCGACGTTGACGTACGAGTCAGCGCTAAATGCCGCGTCTAGGTATATATGTCTATGAGTTACTTCCTGTTTCTGCTCAGTTGATTGGTTCGCAGGTGATTTCAGTGTTTGTTACAGTTACATTACTGCTTAAAGGAATTATCCATCACACACTTTTTTATTTCAGAAGATTAACCAGAAACCTGCTCCAGACTCACGGCTCAGTTCTGGTGCCTTTCTGGAGCTGTTGACAGTGAGTTTATAGGCTTTGTTACAGCTGTTTACTCTCCACCAGAAGTTTAGGACACATTTTGTGCAAGGCATTATGGGATGTAGGAATATGGTGGATATGGGCTTTGATCAAACATTAAGACTTGAGACTTTTTTCACTCGTGTTGAACTTCGTAAACGTTTTTCTTGTTCATAGACGTAATGTAGTTAAAATGCCTGCACATCGTCTGTGCTAGTGATTAATAGTGTTTATGGAGGTTGTTTATGGACTGATGTCTTCTATTGTAGCATAGGCTTGATGTTCCAAAGTCCCATGATGCCTTGCACAGATATACGATAAACAATCACAAGTTGTTGACGGTGAGTGTTTTAGACTTTAGTACAGCTGTTTACTCTCCAGCAGAGGTTTAGGACATCTTGTGAATGGTGGGACGTCTACACTAAAACAGAACATATTTGTCCTCAACAACAACCTCAGACCCCATTAATCACTAGAATAGTGCAAGCCTTTTTTATCTCGAGTGTGTGTCTGAATAACACTAATGCAGCCTCAGAACATATCCATAATACTCTAATATCCCATGATGCCTTGTTTGAGATATGTGCTAAAGTTCTGGTGGGGAGTAAACAGTTTAGTTAAAGCCAATAAACTCACCGTCAACAACTTACTAAAGTAAAAAGTAGTGACACTGCCCAGTGTACTAATGATCATATAAATAACTGTAAATAACAATTTGAGTGTCTCATTGTGCTCAACTTAGACAAGCAATGAAGCGGCCAAATGAAGTGATCAGGTGTGTTCAGACTGCAGGAAGATCAGATCTGCTGAGATGACTGTTCACACTGTTATCAGTAAGAGATCAGATCTGATCGGTCTGTCCACACATCACACGTCTGTCTGATTGGCTTTCTGTGGTAACACTGCAGACATGCTGGTGAGGTGACTTCAGGGTTGCCAGGTTTGCAGTTTCCCCACAAATTTGTGTTATTTATTTTAATGGGTAAAATGTCAGAGGTGGTGGGGTGTTGGTTTTTGGACTTTAAATTGTATCATGAACCAAAACTCTTAAAATCACACAGTAGAGAAATAGTGCTGGAGATGCCTTAGGTAGACTTTCTAATATTAGAAGACCCCAGAGGAGGGATCTGAAATGATAGATTAGAGTAAGACTGAAATAAGAGTAATAAAAAGCTATTATAACTTCCTCAAACTTCTGTGATTTAGACTTTTTAGATTTTCAGTTTGTGTAGGGTGACCTTCTGCCAACCAGCGGGCTGGAGAATTCTTTGGGACCTGGCAACCTGTGACACACTTCTTGCAAGTGATGCGAAAGGCAGAAATCCAGTTTGAGCAGCGAGAGTATTTGCACTGAGATCTGTAATCAGATTTCAGACCTCCTCCAAATGTGGCTTACGTCATATTAGCAAAAATGTGATTTCCTGAGGTTTGACTGTTCAGACTAGCAAAAACCAGTTTGGACGCAGTCGTAGGCCAGCAGTGGTATTTGGGCTCACTGTCTGTACTCAGTAGCTGAAACCTCAAACAGAATTTAGCCCAAATAAACGTACTGACCTGTAGTGAGTGATGAGTAATTCATGTTTGTTTTTGTAACAGTGCAGGTTTGAGTTAATTCTGCATTCTTTTATTTACTTATTTATCTCCACACAGCTGATAAAGTCTCGTTCTGTTTAATGTGAATTAAAATGAAGCGTCTGAGCGAAATGACTGCAGTCATCTACAGTAATCAGGACTATCAAAACTAATGGTGATCAGGTGATTATGTAATAACAGTGACAGCCCAAACTTTTGACTGGGTGTATATTTGGTTGTATATCTTAGTTCTAGACAAGCAGGTTTTCTCTCACAGGCCTGTTTTTACTCGTCAGCCAGGCAGTGGCACGCACACGTGTCATCTCTCTATCTCAGCGGGCACAGTCTCTCTGGTTGATTTTGCAACCGTGCAGCTTTGTTGCATCGTCTGACCTCAGGAAGACAGCAGCTCACTGTGATCTGCCTTTCATTTGCTACAAAAGAGCTTTCTGCTGAGATCTCATCCCCAGAAAAGCTGTGTGTCTCTGCATGCAGCTGCACAAAAGTGACCAGTCTGTTCTTGCTGTGCTGCTGGACAGCGTGGAGAAGTTTGAGATTCAGCAGAATAAGCAGCTCGAGTCTGTTGCAGTTACATGGAGAGGAAACTGTGGCCGGGCCAGAAAGAGGAAGTGAACTCTCCTGTTTGGTGTTGTTCACTCCAGCAGTTGAAAGAAAGTGAGTGACGGCTGTGTTTGTCGTCACAGATGGAAATGAAAGTAAATATATAGTGAGCACCGTTTCTGTGGACCTTTAGTGTGTGTGTGTGTGTGTGTGTGTGTGTGTGTGTGTGTGTGTGTGTGTGTGTATCCAGGTAACATGAAAAACAGTCTGAGTCCAGTTGCTGGTCCTGCTCACTAGTATAACCCGTCTTATGTGAGGGCCGTGAAGCCGGACATGTTCTAATCTAGAAGGTTCCCCTTCAGAGGTGAAGAGTGCTGGATAAACCTGATCGCTGAGCAGAAGAAAGCTGCACAAGGACACTTGTGGAAGAGGCCTGTTGAGTTTCACAATTGCACACAACTTCCTGACTGTTGGTGATTTGGTCTGAATCTAGAACAAATGCAACACCACCAGGATGTGTGTACACTTCCATCATCCTCTGTCAGACTTCATGAGCAGAGAAGAGATCCTTAAACTGGAAACATTTGTGCGCCCGTTTTACTGAAGGGAACGTTTGGCCTGTCACAATACAAGTTTTGAGTCGGACCAACGCCAAGTGTACCACCACAGTCCTCCTCACTAAAGTGATTCTCTGGCTGTTCAGTAAAACACTCAACACTGTTTAAAGCCAAACGTTTCTCTGACTGAACACATTTTACAGCTTTTTTACTTTGTTCTTCTTTTTAAAATATCTGTCATTCATAATCTTCAGATTTACAGTCAAATACAGTCAAACATGGCAGTAAAAGTCAGACCAGAGAATTTGGTTGTAAGTACTGAGATGTTTACAAAATTCATTACAGTTTTATGCAAAATTCAAATGTAGTTGATTTTCACAAGTTAAATGATATAAAAATATTCTACATAATCAGTTCATAGTAATACAAATATTTTACTATTGACCTCTAATTTAAAACAGCTGGGCTGCCCAAGCATGGCCGTCACTGCCTGGACAGGGCTGGTTAGGGTTTGGGTTGATTTGGGTGGTTATAATGCTGATGTGGCTGCAGGCTGGTTAGATGGGCTGAATGTGCTTTACGCTGCTGTTTTCTTCTTATGTGTGAATGGAGATAGTGGTGGAGAGTCAACTCCCAAAGATTTGGCTGAGAGTTGATGGGAAGGCTCATGTGTCAGTGAGCAGAGTGTCTGTGATGACAGAGCTTAATTCTCATTGGCTAGAATCTGTAGTGGACGACCTGTTGGACGAGGTGGTGTGATGAGCAGGAATAGACTCCCGGGCTGTTGAGAGAGCAAATGTTTTAAACAAAGTCTCACTAAAACTGACCCGCAGTACCTGCTGGAGAAACGGCATCTTTTATGGTCACCTTTAAGCTCCCTGTGTGTGAGACCTCCTGTCTTTTCTTAGGAAAATATTTGGGTGTCAACACCTTTGCATGTACCTGTCTGCTCAAACTGCGTCGTGTCAGTCAGCCGTGTCTAAGGTCACGATACCAGAATTCTGATTTTGACAGCAAGTGTGATGCTTATTTCCTAACTCGTACTCTGTCCATAAACAAGACCACTCGGCACTGTGTGAAACCTCCCGTCACAGCCCCGTTTCTGTCTTATCCACCTCATCACTCTGCCCATTCAGTAGTTTTATCTGATTTGAAAGCTGCCGCTCTGGTCTTGTTCAGAAAATGGAAGCATCATTAACTCTGTAAAAAAGAAAATGTTCTTTTAGATTTAAAACGTGTTTATTTCTTTGGTTTGAGTGATTAGCTTGTTATCACTGTAGCTTAGCCACGTGCTCAGCGTGAGACGCTGCTGAAGGGTTCAGGTGTGTTCAGTAGAAGAGTGTGAAGGTGAAGAGCACATCACTGCAGACCTGTGGAGACTGCTTCCACGTTTTTGTCCAGTAGTGTACAGGAGGACTGACTAACATGGGCTAAAACGTCAGCAGGACACTTAAATTCAGTCATATGATTCCCTTTGAGCTGGAGCCTAAAATGTTCCAGCATAATGAGTGGATGGGGTTTAGATGTGTATCAGTCCACCGCAAGCTACCCAGATATCTGCTCTGCACAAACATTGGTTCTTCATTCAGTAAGAAAAGAAAAAGACTCTTTCATCCTGTTAGCTGGATATCGGACATAACTCGAGTGTACTGGTGCAGCACAGGATCAAAAGTGCATCAGTGCAGAAGGAGCAGATGGGATTTTGTGTAAGAAAGTATTGCAAAGCTGGTCTGACTCACTTTGCATCGCCGGCTTTTGCTCCTGAGGGCTACACCGATGGAGCCGTTTGTTGCCTAAAACGAGCAAAGCAGCTTGTCACAAGGGGAACGTGCCCACAGACTCTGTCACCGGGCCCACATGGGCCAAGACAGGAGATAACCAGGCCTTGTGCTTCGCTTGCTTTATTCAGCATTGAATCACTGGGTGGTATCACCATATGGCTTCTGACCAGCTGGCATATCATCAAAGTCACAAGTTAGCCTTCAGAAGTCTAGAGTTACTGTTGCTGTAATGACATAATCACCTCATTTGATTTCCATTTGATCTCCCAGGACTTAAAGGCAGGGAGGTGATTTGTCTTGCAAAAAGTTTTTGTTGTATTTCCTGAAATATTCTTGACAGTCTGATGGTAATCAGCTTACCAAATGCTCTGAGGACATAAAGAAAGGGAGTCGTTTTCTTAAAGGCCACAGGACTGTCCAGTCATTTTACATGGACCAAAGCTAAATAACTGGATGGCCTACATGCCTGTCCACCTCCTACGTACCTCATCCAGCACAGCACCGCTAAACAGAAAGGCCTGGAAGGCAGCACAAAGGGTGTATTTCTGCTAGAAAGATGATTATCTGATTTGTTTTGTGTGTGGGGGGGGTGTTATTTTACTGAATTATGTAGTCAGTATAGCTAAAAAAAAATTTGGGCACCCCTGGTCCAAATTACTGTCACCGTGAACAGTTAAGCAAGGTGAAAATGAATTGATCTCCAGAGGCCATAAAGTCAACACATTTTCCACATTTTAAGCAATATCCGTGTATTTTTTGGTTTTGCATCATTTTAGTAAAAAAAGGGAATGTTGCAAAAGTATGGGAACCCTAGGAGATTTGAGCGCTCAGATGACTTTGACCCTGTGTCTCATACCTTAATTAGCCTATTGGGGTTGTGTATTGTTTACAGTCATTGTTAGGAAAGGTCAGGTGATGCAAATTTCAAATCTTTATAAATACTCAGCAGCTTTAAAAAACAACAGCCATGGCATCTTCTCAGCAGCTGCCGAGCACTCTGTATACGAAAATGTTTGAGGCCTGGAACAGGAAGAGTGGAGGTCAAGATAAGGTCTGGAAGACCAAGAAACATTTTGGAGAATCAAAATCAGTTTATTGTCAGTGCACAAGTACAAGTACAGCAGAATTATCATAAAGTTAGAAGAGAACAGGGGGACACAATGAGGGAGGAGGTCATAAAAAATAAAACCCTCAACCCCTGGACAGCGCCCCAAATTGGGCACAGGGTGCAGATTAAATCAGGCCTCCTCTGATTGCATGTGAAGTCAGGCTCCGCCTCTTTTGCAACTGCTTGAAGGAAAGCACAGCATCCCCAGTTCTGATGGACCACCTGGCAGACGCTGGAGCCAGCCGGCATTACTTACAGTGGTACTTCAGAATCCTTTAGAATGTTCTATATGTAAGTACAGTCATACTATATAAGTCCTAAAAGTAGATAAAGAGAACCCAGTTAAACTAATGAGACACAAATATTAGACTTGCTCATTTATTTATTGAGGAAAATGATCCAATATGACACATTCGTGAGAGGCAAAAGTATGTGAACCTCTGCTTTCAGTATCTGCTGTGACCCCCTTTACAGCAATAACTGTAACTAAATGTTTCTGTAACTGTTCTTTAAACGTTCTTTAGTAGAACGACTTGTGTGTTTAGGGTCGTTGTCTTGCTGCATGACCCACCTTCTCTTGAGATTCAGTTGATGGACAGATGTCCTGACATTTTCTTTAGAATTCTCTGATATAATTCACTATTCAGTGTTCATCAGTGATGACAAGCCGTCCTGACCCAGATGCA